>CAUYRT010056097.1:0-161578 GCA_963574885.1 Lepilemur ruficaudatus
TAATTGGCCAACTGAAAATATATAGAAAAAATTAGCCGGACATGGTGGCACATGCCTGTAGTCCCAGCTACTCGGGAGGCTGAGGCAGTAGGATCACTTGAGCCCAGGAGTTTGAGGTTGCTGTGAGCTAGGCTGATGCCATGGCACTCACTCTAGCCCAGGCAACGGAGTGACACTCTGTCTCAAAAAAAAAATAAAAAAATAAAAAAAAATAAAACTGGACAAAGACTGTCAGACTCACGTCAGACACAACCTGAGCAGGGTCCGGTCAAGTCAATTGAGTGTTCCTGTCTTGAGGGTATGTGTCAGGCACCCTGAGAAAGGCGAAGAGAAGTGAGACTCAGACCACGGCCGCAGCAAGCCTCAGATTGGTAATGGGGAAAAGAGAAATACATCAACATCTGAAACCCAAGATAGGGTATAAGAAGTGTTATCATTCCAAGGATTCAAAGGTGGGAGACAAGATCAGTTTGGGAGACTAGGAAGGGCTTTGTGGCAGAAGGAGAATTTGAATGGGCCCTGAAGGCTGGGCAGGAATTGGGGGGCTGGGAGGTGGCACCAGAGGGTTTGGCACCTGTGCCGAGTATACAGGTGCTGTGGGCAGAGTGCTTTCCTCGCCACAGGGTGTCCTGCTTGTCCGGCACTCCCATGTCCAGCCAGCACCTGCTGGGAAGCCTGTCCCTCCCTAACCACTACCCAACCCCTCCTTCCCCCAGCCAAGGGCCCCAAGATGAGTGTTGTTCATCCTTATCTCTAGTTCTTCATGCTTTAAAAAAAAAGTCTGACTGAAGCTGGGAGAATGGACCTCAATTTGTGTGTTTCTAATCACAAATTCAGCACATGATTATCTTAGAAAAACTTGAAAATATAGAAAAGCACATCTTTCTAAGAATGGGAAGTGAAAATGAGAGATGGGTAGACGTTTCCAGAGATGATCTTTTTAATGATCAGAAGCAGGTGGTGCAGCATACTGTGAGGCCCCCAGTTTCACAGAGCACAGGGACACCAGTTGGGAGCCCACTGTAATAGACCAGGCGTGGTTCATTTGACTTGTAAATGAGGACAGGAGCCAGAGTTAGCCACAAAAGACTCTTCAGAAATAAAATCACTAGCACTGGGATATGGAGGGGGAGGAAGGAGGCTGGGGCCACTGGCAGGGTGTCCAGGTGGAGGTGAGTAGCAGGCACTCGGACTTGAGGTCTGCAGAAAGGTTGATACTAAGAGAAACACACTTGTCCTTTGTCCAGCTGTGGTAAAGCCATAGGGTTGGACTAAGTTGCTAAGGGAAAGATGTGTAGAGAGGAAAAGAGACAGCTAAGGTCAGAAGCATAAGAAAGAGAATAAAGACTAAGCGTTGGATTTACAAACAGGAGGTCATTGGTGATTTTTAAGGGTGCAGGCTCTTAAAAGGTGGGATGGAAACCACCTCGTATAGGAACTTGGAAAATAAGCCAGAAGAGATAGATTGTTTCTTCAGTGAGTTTCGTAAAGCAAAAGTGAGAGGTTAATATTTTTAAAGTGTCTAGGAAGCTTGTCAGCAGAGAGGAGAAGCTGGTGTGAAGAGAGAATTCCACAAGGCCGGGATGAGCCCAGAGATCAGGTGCAGACCATAGCCTCAGCAAGCAGGAGGGACGTGTTCTGCAGAGACAGACAGGAGGAGGGTAGGGAGGAGGCAGACACTGATTTTTTGAGCTAGGAAGGCGTGAGGCTTGGGGAGCACATATCGGGTGGCTTCAGCCAACTCCGTACAGTAGGAGATGGAGCCTTCATCTGAGCGTGGTCCCCACCGAGGGATCTGGGGGCTTGAAGAATGAGGTTGGAGCAGTTACTGTGAGAAATGCTAGGAAATCCATGTCGAGAAATAAAGAAAATCTGATGCTGCCAGACCCCAGGTGAAGGTTGTGGGACCAATCATGATAATTAAAAGAAAACGTCTCAGAGAGTGGAGGAAGCAGGTGCTGGGCCTCATCCAAGCCTGGAGCTTAGACAGGTTGGGAGAAGGGGAGATGAGGGGAGCTGGGGCGGCACATGCTTCATGGAGCTAGCCGATTGCATCAGGAGAGGATGTCAGGAAAGTGGGGGTGGGTGGGCAGAAGAAGTGGGGGGATGGAGAGCATCCTGGAAGGGCAGGGGTTCGGGTCAGAGGAATTTCACAGTTGAGATCTTGAAAAAGGAACCGTGTTTGATGTGGGAGTTAGGTTTAAAACCTGAAGTTACTGACCCGACAAGTCACCCTGAGGTTGCCCGAGGCTGGTTGCCGTGGGGAAAGAGGGAGGGGAAGTGGTTGCTAACTTGGCGGTGATAAAATGGAATTAGATGGTGCAGCTGGTTGCACAACCTCTGAATATTACTAAAACCCACTGATTTGTGTATTCTTAAAAGGGTGAATTTCATGGTATGTGAATTATAACTCAATTTAAAAAAAAAACAAAACACTGAAGTTGGTGTGGAGGGGGGTGGGGTACGGGAAGCATGAATATTGATGTCCCAAAGGACAATAGAAAGGACTGGTAGAGAGGAGGCTTGAGTCACGTGCTCAATGGTCTTGAAAAAATGGACATTTCTTTGATGTCATTGTTCCCTATTCGTCCTTGTGCCCCACCTGTGATTCCTGCTCTCAGGAAGCCTACAGTCTAGTTGGGCAGAACACCAGCATCTGTGAAGCAGCTTTAGGAGGGAACGGCGCTGGTGACAGCAGGAATGGAGACTAAAACTGATTGTCCGAGCCATTCTGAAAAGACTCGATAGATGGAGGGTCTTTAATCATCCAGGTGTTAATGTTTGGCTAACACCTGGTTGCAGAACCTGGCTCCTTGGGACCTAGTTGTAATTCTCCCTGCCTGTTTCCGTGTCTAAAGTGTGGCCTTCTGGCCTCCACGGTTGTGCTGTCACCCAGGATCATCGTTGGGAGCTGTTGCGGGGAGAAGTTAATTATGTTCTAGGCTTGAATGTCATCTCTGTCGGTTCCAGGTTGGGCTGGTGTACATGTTTAACCTCATTGTGGGCACAGGTGCACTCACCATGCCCAAGGCCTTTGCCACCGCCGGGTGGCTTGTCAGCCTCATTCTGCTGGTGTTCCTGGGCTTCATGAGGTAAGAGGGAGTGGGCACTGTCCCATGGGGGCTGGGAGTGGAGCAGGAGGGAGTCTGTCCAGGAAGCCTGAACTTCTGAATTAACGTGAGGGTGCTGAGGGGTGGGAAGGTGTCTGTCTACCCTGTCTTTAGGTCAGTGAATCCTAATTAGGGTGCTTGGAGAGAGGAAAGTATTACAAAGGTCTCCCAGAGTCTCGTGCTAATGGAGCAGTTGTGCAACCCTGATCAGTTAAAATTAAGACATCCACTTAGGCTTTGGAATGTGTCACGTGCTGCTGACATGTTTCTTCCCTGGCAGGTTTGCCTCCCCTGCTATATACTTTATTAATGTTGCCATCAGTTTTTACTGTCTGAGAAAATACCACCTAGCTACAGAAGAAGGATCTAACAGAGATTTAAGATGATGTGGGAAATCAGCTTGGAATTTAGAGTTTGCTCGAGATAATTCACAAACTAGGTGATAAACGCACACGTGACACACGAGCAGGCGTTAAGTTGACCTGCTTTGTCCCCCCCAAGCCTCAGGGACACCTGAGCCTAGAGCCAGGTGTGTGGGCTTCTCCAGCTGGTGCTGCAGAAGAGGGTAAGTTCTACTTGACACTCTGCTGGGGATTCTGCACGCAGGCTTGAGGTCATTCAGCAAGCGCACCAGGCCAGGAAGGGATTTAGGACTAGGCCTTCCAGTCCCTCAACCTGGTAGGCATCCACAAGCTGCAAAATAGAGGTGGGCATGCGCAGTGCTCATACCTGAACAGCCACTGCGCTCCCACCTGGCAGCACAGTGAGACCCTGCTGCAAAAATAAAATTTTAAAAATATATTTTTTTAATTTAAGGAAAAGGAACACGTAGAAACACCCTCAAGGAGTACCTCCCCTCGAGAAGTGACACCCCGTTTCTGTGTGCCAGGCACCATTCTAGGTGCAGCCAGTGCTTTGCCAAACTAAACATTGATCCCTGTCCTCGAAGACTTTTTATTAAATATTTTGTGGGGAGACAGTAAATAGTGAAGATAGTCAATGAGGAAATTGTAGAATGAGTTGGAAGGTGATAAGTAACTGGAAAAAAGGCAGATGTAGCAGAGTGAGGAGTTGGGAAGGTGGGGTGACTGCAGTTTCAAGTAGAGTGGCCGGTGGTCACAGAGGACCACGTTTAAACAAAGACTTGAAGGGGAAAGGGCAGGTGCCATTGAGAGGATGAGACAGAGCTTAGTAGTTGAAGCAAACTAAGGCCTAGAAGAAGCTAAATGGGATCATTTTTCAGTTTCTTCATGCATTTCTTTTGGGGGGCTTTAGGGTGAATCTTGGGGTACTGTTGGCTCATTACATCCTGTAAGCCCTGGCTGCCAAGAGCTCTAGAAGTCCTTGTCCTTAGGTGGCTCTGCTGTCCCCTTTAAAGGACCTTCAGTGCAGGCAGCCGTCCGAATGGGAAGTGATTACTGGGGGCCCCCAGGTGAGGGCTGCCACGCCTGTTCCATGCTCAGCCCATTTATGCTTGAACGTGATCAATGAGTTGGCCTTGTGCAACCATGAGAAATCTTTTTATGCCTTAATTAAGATTGATTTTAGTTTTACTTCCAAAAAGAGGGGTAAATCTAAAGCCCTTAAAATGGTCACTCAGGCAAGATAATGAGACGGCCTTCTAGGAGGTGCTGAGGCAAATGAAATGGGAGTTTCAGGGCTGGCTGACCCTCAGAGGGGGAGTGGGTGTGGGTTTCACTGCTGTGGGACTGAGCAGCTCCTCTTCCACCTGCCACCTGACCTTGGGGCCGAGCGATTGGTCTGCTGGCCATTGTCACAGGGGCAGAATGTCCATTCCACATTGTTTCATGGCAGGGATAGGTTCATACCTCAGGGTTTGGTAGCAGGAAGGCATCCTGCCCCTGTATCTTCTGTTGAAAAAGCATTTGTGGATTCCAGCTGTCATCCAGGTCTCTCGAGTTTTTTTTAAGAAGAAAGGAAAAGATGATTTTTCTACTCTAATCTGACTTTTTGGCAAGTATCTGATGCCACCTTCCAGTCTTCCTTTTGATTCAGGCCATAGAAATGCAAGCTTATTTTAATATTAGCCAGATTATTTGGAAAGTAAAAAGTACTGCCAAAGAAAAAAGGGGTGGATTCCAGAGCCAAGTACCCATTTTCAATTTTCCATGCCTGTGCTCCTTCCATTAGTGTTTGTAATTGGGAGGTGACCACTAGTCTGTGTCCTAGCAAGGAGAGGTGGAAGCTGCCTGCTGTCCTTCCACAGCTGTGGGAGGGCCCCTTTGTCGATCAGCCTCCTCCCCCCACGTAGAGCATTGTTCAGCGTCTGCCCCCAGCAGGCCTCTCTGGGTGTCAGCGCTGCCCGTCCTACACCACCTCTGCCCCCCTCGCACTCTCCCTTGAGTGGTCTCCCTCGAATCACTTATTTTTCACACCCTGCCTCATGCATTGGAAATACATTCTAAATGCAGGGAGAGACATCTCCGCGAGGACACAGGCATCGGGTATGCACACTTACGATTTTTTTCTACCCAGGTGAGACCCATCTCAAAAGTTCTCTAGGGAACAGCTCTCAGAAAAGAGAATGGTCTGGTCAGGTCTTAAAATGGCTTTTCCTTTCTCTTCCAACCTCCTCCCTGCCTTTGGCGAATGACGTGTGGGCCCGCCTTCAGCTTCATGACCACCACCTTCGTGATGGAGGCCATGGCAGCGGCCAACGCACAGCTCCGCTGGAAGAGGATGGAAAACCACAAGGTGTGTGTGTTGCGCTTGTCTCCGGGCGGTACCTCTGCTCAGCCTTGCCTAAGAGGCGGTCTCAGCAGCCCCTTCCTTTCCTCCTAGTGCACGGAGGGCTCTGTCCACAGTGCTGCTCCGGGGGCCCAGGCCCAGAGCTGAGGCTTAATGGCCAGAACAAATGCAGCCCCCGCTGCTTTGACACCGAGGCCTTGGTCCCTCACACCCCCACCGTGGGCTAGCTCAGTCTTCTGAGCCTTTGTGGACAGCAACTGTGCTGCCACTTCTTCCCAAGCATGTCTTCACCTTCTGATGTGACAGCACAGACAGCACAGCACTGAGAGCTTCCTAATCCAGATACCTTCTAGGAAGAAATAACAAAGGAAGTGGGTTCGCCATTGTCCCGGGGTCTTCTGTAGAGTTACATACTCCCTCTTTTTCCCTGTTTTTTCCTCTTCCTCCTCCTCATCCATCCCACCACCTCCCAGGAGGAGGAAGACGACGACTCCTCCACAGGCTCAGACAGTGACATTCTCATCCAGGACAGCTACGAGCGGGCAGAGAAACGGCCCATCCTGTCTGTGCGTAAGTCTTGGGATTCTGGGCTGGCCCACACTTCCCTCTGGTCCACAGGGTACCCTTTCTTTGAGGAGAAGGCCCTGGGGAGTCTCCCTGCAGACGTCCTCTGGCATTTCCTGCCTACGGTTTACTTCCTGTAGGCACTATGGCAGAGTGAAAAGAGCACAGGCTTTGGAGTCCTGGGCACGGTCCTGTCCCCTGCTGGCTCTGCCACTTACTAATGTTTGCAGCTTGCTGAGGTCCTTGACTTCTGTGCCTCAGTTTCCCCCTTCTGTTACTGAAATGATTAAGTGCCTAGTTCCGTGCCTGGTACACCCTGGAAGCTTGAGAACACGTCGGCTTCTCTTCTTCCTCCCACCCCATCCCCTGCCTTGCTGTCTCATGCCTGGTCGGGCTGGGCCCAAGCTCAGAGCCCCCACTCTCCTCCTCATGCCACAAGGAGCATCCCCGAATTCCCTTTAAAAATATAGAGTATTTTAAACTGTTGCAAGCGGGAAACATTAGAAGTTTTCTCAAGTTTGAGACACTTGGGATTTCATTAGTCTGGAGAATGCAGTGAGCTCAACACCCTCCAGAAACTCTTCCAAGTAAAAGAATCACTTTTTCTTCCCTGTTCTTTTGGCTCTGCAGAGAGACGTGGATCTCCCAACCTTTTTGAAATCACAGACCGGGTGGAAATGGGCCAAATGGCCTCCATGTTCTTCAATAAAGGTAGAAGTTCTTTCTGGGGTGGGGTGTGGGGAAAGCATGGGGGCACGTGGGGAGCTGGCACTTCCCTGCAGACCTGGTCCCTTGTGAAGAGTGTTCCACCTTGACGACTAGGCAGTGGGAGGAACACATTGTCAGCTGCCCCCAAAGCACCTGAGAAGCCACCTTGCTACAGGCCTGTTTTCCTGGGTTCCTGTCTGCCCACCAGCACCAAGAGTAAAGAAGTGGCTACTCCAGCTGAGTCAGGGATCCTAGGCAGCTTTCCAATGAAGGAGGCTGGTGGATGGCCTTATGCCCCTTGCTTGATTGTGTCTGACCTTGCTGTCTTCTGGCCCACTCTGTCCAGGACAACCCCTTTGACAGTGATGGGGTCTGTTACACGTACACCTGGGCGTGTCTGCCCAGTGGCCAGCAGAGGGCGCTGGGAGCCCATGCCCAGGCTTGCCCTGCGGGTCTCTGAGAGCCCTGGAGTCTGGCCGTGAACCTGCCCTTTACTGGGATTTGACTGCAACCTGAAGGGATCCACCCAACTCAGGTGTTGGGTTGTTGGACCTTCCAGGGACATCTTATACCTCCATGACAAATCTTGTTCTTTTGGAAGATGAGCTCTTTAAGAGCTTAGTTTTTAATGCCCAAACCTGTTGGTTTCCTTTTTATTGAGAGTCAGACACGTTCTCAATAAACCTTTCCCCTGCAGCTATCTCATAAGATTTTCTGCCCCTTTATTAAAGCCCCTGTTTGCCAAGTGGGCTGTCCTTACCAGTTCTTTCCAGTTTGGAATGTGGCTGCACTTAACTTAGCGCTTTCGGGGGGCAGGGGGTCATGTAAAAATTAGAATCTGCTTGACTGCTTTTTAGGACATTAACCATTCAGTTTGTCATCGGCAGTGCATGTGACTGCCAGTCCAGAAGATCGTGATTATCAGCCAAAGGTTGCCCTAGGGCCTGGTTCCACCTTCCCCACTGGCCTGGCCTCGCAGAGGGTTTTCAGAATTCATCGAAACCAAATGGTTATGTTCAGCCCACATCTGTGCTTTTCCTTTGTTCCATTTCCATCACTCCCATCTCACCAGCCTAAGGGAGCATAAGCGTTTCCTCCTGGCAGCCACACAAAGTCCCCTTCCAAATACAAGCTTTTAAAATAAAACGCACATTGGGGGAGAACATACACCTTTTAAACCTCCTTTCTCATTTTCATGTTCTGTAACCTGCCCTGGTTTCTTTCGGAATTCTAAAAACCAGTGGTTTTGTTTGTCTTTTTTTCCTCCCCATGGACTAGGCACCTAATTTACCCAAATCTAATAGAAAACAAACAAATTCATGTGAGAGCAGCCTCGTACGTAAAGGGAGCCTCTTTCTCTCTCCCTAGAGTTTCTCAAACTCATCGCTGTTGACGTTTGGGCCAGATCGTTCTTTGCTGTGGGCCCGTCCTGTGCGTTGTAGGACACCGAATATCACCCCTGGCCTCTGCTAACTAGTTGCAGGCAGCGCCTAGTTATGACAATCAAAACTGTCCTCACACGTTGCCACATGTTCCCAGTAGGAGGCGGGTGGCAAAATCACTCCTAGTTGAAACCACTGTTCTGCTCTGTTCCTAAACCCCAGACTGTCAGAGTGTCGTCTTCACCTTGGCCAAGGCTGCCATCCTCCACAGAAGGATCCCTCAGGGTCCCAGTTTGTTTCTTGTCATTGGAAATATCAGGCCTAGCCATTGGTGTCCTCTCAGGAAATTCACTGATCCTCTCATTTTGTGTCTAGTAATGAAATTTATTGATCAGGGAGGGCCAATGGCAAACAGCCGACACTGGAGTCCATTGGCAGGTGGAGGAACGGTTGGGAGTGGGGAGGGGACTCTGCCTCCTCACAGAGAGCATTGGCATCAGAGCAGAAAGGCAAGCTGGAGCATGGGCTGTACCTGGAGCCTGGGGCAGGGGTGATAGGCAGATCCCAGGAACCGTTGCAGTCGGACGTCGAGGCCATCTCTGATGTGCTGACTGGTGTTCAAAAAGCGGGCACCTGGATCCTCTCGAGAATCATGCTTTCCTAGTCTTTCCCCCCCAGACTCCTAGGAACAGAGCTGACCTCACACAGCCCAGGAGTAACATGTCCTAGGCTTTCCCCTGGGGACCCTGCAGGCTCTTTTGAGCCACCAGGATTAGAAAGCAACTGTCACTTCATTTTTCTTTATGTTCTCAGAAAAGCCAGCAGCTTGAGACCAGTGACATCAAAAACTTGAGCAATCAGTCTGAATAGCAGTTTGAAACTGGCTGTCTGGGGCCATAACTCTTAGGTTGTAGAGCCCCAGCTGCTTTTTTCAGAGCTTTTGCACCCAACCTTTATAGCTGGAACCATAGCACGGGTGGGATCCTTCTCAACGTACACAATAGGACACATTCGGAATCTTGCTGGGGTCATGAAACAAGTGATAGAATTAGGGCTAGAGCCCTGTGTTCCCTACTCCTAGTTCAGGGGCAAATGGGACAAATGTCTGCCTCTGCATAGGGAGCTTCAAAGTCATGCACCTGCCAGAGCGAGCACTGTTGCTTGCAAACGCTCCCTGTAAGAAGCAGGGAGTCTGTCCTGAGCACCATCTCTCCCCAGCACACTGGGCCACCCTAGGCCACCCGGTGTTTGGTGATCAGTCAGATTCAGAATGAGGCCCTTGGTCTTTGGAAATCAAGGGCTTTTTACCCTCTGGGTTTCAGCTTTGGAGAGCAGGGCCATTTCCCATCAACTTCTCTTTGCTTCATTTCTTCCATAGCAATCTCTTGTCTTAGAGCCCAGTGTTGGCTGCAGAGGGGGCCCCTGGCCCAGACGCACTCTGGGATTCAGGCTCCTGGCTCAGGGCAGCTGTGTTCCCCTCACCCCACGGCCTGTCCTGAGATTGAAGGCACCTCTGGTTCCTCCCCAGCCAGGCCACGCCACACACTCACCTTGTGCCTGTCTGGATTTGAAATCCCTGTGGTCCTCCGAGCCTCTCTGAGTCCTGTCAGGTGAAAGTCATGAGCTGATGTGTCTTCTGGCAGCATCACCGTGTAGCTAGCCAGAACAAGAAATAGGACTTTGGGGTCATTTTCCCACTTTTTGTAGAAAGTAAACCACTTGGAGAAGCTATGGAAGAGGTAAAGATTTAGTTGTCAAGAAAGAATCAGATGTCTCTTTCTGGCTCCCTGATTGATGGCTTTGTTCCTTTCAGTGGGGGTGAACTTGTTCTATTTCTGCATCATCATTTACCTGTATGGGGACCTGGCCATCTATGCTGCGGCTGTGCCCTTCTCCCTCATGCAGGTGACCTGGTGAGTATCCCCGTCGCCCCCACAGTGGCTGTGGTCATATTGGCTTCCTCAGCCAATCGGGAGAAGCAGGGTGCCAAGCAAGTCCATCAGTGTCTAAGGAATGTAGACGCCTGAGGCCCTTCTCTACACAGACCACGGGCAGCTGTGCCTCCGTCCCCTTCCCTGCCCCACTGGGAAGACGGCTAGAGTTCCCACCCAGGGCTCCTGAGTCATTGGGAAATGGTGCTACAGGAACAGGTGGGGTGCATCCTAAAGCTTGTGTGCTGAGGTGTGGTTTTGAAAAGCCAGATTGTTGGCACTAACACAGCTGTGCAGGCAGTGGCTCTGTCTCCCGAAGCCGAGTGGGGTGGCCACACTGAGCCCAGGTCTGCATCTTCTCTCCATCAGCAGTGCCATTGGCAACGACTCCTGCGGCGTGGAGGCAGACACCAAATACAACGACACCGACCCGTGCTGGGGTCCCCTGCGTCGAGTGGACGCCTACCGCATCTACCTGGTGAGTGTTCTCACATATGCTCCCCAGCCCAGACTGGGTGGCGAGGACATTTGAACCACCTTCACTTCCTGGTAGACCCTTTCCCAGAGAGGAGGGTCTATACACCTCCACAATCTGGCTAATTACTTGGGCCTTGCTTGGCCCCAGGCAGAAATGGATCATGTCGCTTAGACTCTAGCCCCAGGGGGTCCTGAAAACGGGGCCTCAGAGTCACACATGGTTTGGAGTTGGCATTGCGGTCATTGCCAGCTCTAGGGCCGTGACCTGTTGTAAACTTAGCACAGGCTTTGAGGGGTACTCTCAATAGAGTTCTTTAAGAGTGTCAGATCTCAGTTTCCAGAGACTTCCCATATTTCCTTCCACCTTCGTCTTGGCCAGCCCAAGTGCTTAGGGTTAGATGTGGGGTCTCCTGACTGGGCAGGAAGGCCTGAGCCGTCTCACGGGTGACCCTGCCCATAAGCTCTCCAGACAGGGAAGGATCAGCCCGGCTATCTTCCTGTCTTCCCTTCTCCCAGTGGACAGGAGAAGATAAATCTCCAGGCTTGTTCTGATTGCTTTGTGCCATTGTGGGGAGGGGCTGAATAATATGCCAGATAGATCTTAGATAATAAGATACAAATCAAAGGCAGAACTCGGGGATGTTTTCCTCTAACTTTTGCTGTGTCTGTTAATATTCCCTGCTTCCTTTTGGTCCTCCTCAGCCCTGATACAGATTTGGGTGTGCTGGGTGACAGTGTGACAAGTGACCACTTAGCTGATTTATGGGGGGAGGCAGGGGCCAGGAGAGAGCCAGGCTTTTTGGGGAGCTGGCCTCTGGGCTTAATCATCCCTATCCTTGGAAAGGTTTCCACGGGCCCTGTCAGCTGTGTTATTTGGTTCTGGAGTTGTTAACCCCAAGGGCCACTGAATGGTTTTTGTTTTGTTTTTGTTTTTTGCCTTCCCAGTCCCACCCTATAGACCTGCTGAAGGAGCCCTGTACCTAGGCAGTGGGTGAGGCTGGTTTTCCTCCCTGCATCTCTGGAGCAATTGGGTGACGGTCTCTGCTGCTTCTTTTGCACATTCAGCTGTGCCTAGGAATTTGCGTTTTAGTAGAATTGTATCCTCAATTCCCCCATTGTAGGTCCAGTGAGAATTTGGCAGCAAGTTAATTGCCTGGGACCCATCCCCTGCCTTCCCAGCCTTGGGGCAGGCAAAGGAACCAGCATGGCAGCCGGGAGAGCCCAGGCACCAGCAGCACAGCTGAAGCCTCATTAGCCTCTTTGCATTTCAACAAACCGTGATTGATCAAATTAGCAAAGGTATTAGTAAGTGTAAGGCCCCATCTGGATTTCTCACCGGGCAGGTGGGGAGAAGCAGGGGACAGGGGAAGGGGTCTGAGCGGCTTGGCACAGATGCGGGAGTATGTCCAAGGCAGAGCTGCTCCGGTGCTGCCGGAGTCTGTGTGGACCCACCCACCAGCAAAATAGATACCGAGCGCGAGGAGTATTGGCTGCTGCCATTTGCCTGGTAAATTATTTAGAAGCATTATTCTTGCCTTGTTAAATTGTTCCTGCACTTACTCTTATAAACTTTCCACATGATGGAAATCTCCCTTCCTGAGTCTCAATAACTCTCTGACTGAACAGAAGGAAGCCTTCAGGAAAGCAGACAGGCATTAATTACTGCCTTCATCACCCAGATATTGCACTTATAACTCAGAGCTAATTGCCACCAGAGCCTGCAAATGCTACAGAACAGGAGCAGGGACCCGGGCTGCCCCACGAGATCCTGTTCTCTCTGGGCCAGTGACTCCCTCCCCCGACCCCAGACCCCTGCTGGGGGCTTCCGTTTGCTCAGGGTGCTTTTGGTTTGCCTGTGTTCTTCTACCCAGTTTGGAGGCATTTGAGGCGGATAAGGACTTGGCATTGTCTCTGAAGTTACTTTATAGCTTCTCACGTGACTCCCAGGGTCTGAGGTTCTGCGGAACAGCAGAGCCTCCCGCCCCTGGACATGGTGCTTTCAGCACTGTGCAGTAAGTAGGAAGGGGTTGGCAAAGGTGGGGATTTCCTCCCTCAGTCTCAAACCCTCTTGCAGGTGATGATGGCATCTTCGCCTCCTGAGACTGCCCTGCAGGGCTTGTCCCGGTTGTCTTCATAAATGTCAGGGGAGCTGGATGCTATCAGGTGGCCTCTTTGGCCCCCAGGGAGGAGGGCCATCCTTTCCGCTTGCACCCTAGTCATTCAGGTTCGGGAGATTGTCCATCCCTTCTAAAGACTCCACCGTGCCTCTCACCACCAGCAGTTTCTGATTTTGCTGCCAGCCAGACTTCTCTCAAAACGGTCGGCAAGGCAGTGAGCGTGTGGGGAGTGCAGGTCTAGAGCACCTACCTGCCCAGGTCACAGATGGTCTCTGTTGCCCGTGGATGATGCCCTTACCTGGCCCCATTTTTAAAAAGGCCTGGTGATACTCAGTTCTTCATTGCTATTCTGGGACAGTGTGTTCTGGGGGATAAAGATACAGGCTTTTATATTGTGGTCTAATTTTCAGAAAGTCCTCTGGAAACGAGCTCTTCTGTGTCTTCCTAGGAGCACTCCTGAGATGCACACACACAATGGGAGTATTTGGTGTAGTAACTGTCCCCAGAGGCCGGTCTGTGTGTAGTATTGTGATTGCATACAAGAAGGGAGCTTTCTCTACCAGCAGCTACCAGTCGCCTCCTAAAGCCCTTGACCTTAACAAATGGAAAATTCCTCCTCCCCTCCTCACACCCTGTGACCCCTGTACATGTGCTGTGATTCCCAGTGCAGCTGATATGAGTCAGTTTCTCCCTCTCCTTCCCTGGAGTTGCCACAGCGCAGGGTGCTGTGGGGCGGGGGGTCCCCTGAGTCACTTGCTGCTTCCCATGGGCTCTCTGGGGTGTCCCAGCAGGCTGCTGCAGCTGGAGCCTCCGGTGACCTGGCCCCTATTATTAGGGCGTGTGCGGGTTGTCTTCAGCATCTGCTTTCAGCTGCCCTTGGATTCTCAGACCTCAACACCTCTCCCTCCTGCTCCTTTGAAGAACCAAATGAGAAAGTGTCAGATGCCCCAGCTCTTTAAGCCAGGTAACCTCCTGTCCATGCTGGGGAGCATCTCTGGATTCTTTCTGCAGAGTTCCTCCAACTCTGGTAGGGAATGCAGTCAGAATTTGGCATTTTGTTTCTTCCGGTACAGTACAAAGGAGCCAGGGACCTCTGGTGAAGTGGTAGGATTGTGTAGGAATCAGTTCCATCCTGGATTCAGACTGTCCTGAGTGTCTGGGACACAGGCCTGTGTCACTCTCCCCAGGGTCAAGGGCACTGCCCTGTGTCTTTTGTACTTGCTCGTTCCTGAAGAACCTCCTAGCCCTTGCCCAGAACTCATCTGTCCCCCTAGAGAATGTCAAAGGGAAGCCCTGGGGGGACAGTGGGGACTCCCCAAGTGCTGAAAGCCTCTCACTGTTAGGAAGTGTGAGTGGCATCCGCCACTTACAGGTGGACAGATGCTGCTGGGTTGCAGGCAGCTCAGCAGGCACCGGCCGAGCAGAGCCGGGAGCGCAGATGGCAGAGCGGAGCTTATCCTGGCTGGAGACCCAGCCGCAAACTGGCCATGTTGAGCAGGGGGCCCCTCGTTGGCTGCCTTGGGACAGGACAAGGTCACCCTGGCTTGCCATCCTGCCTCGAACACAGGAGCTATGAGATCTATGCCCGGGACACAGGTGACTTTTGAGAGAGATGCAGCCTGCCAATGCCTGGCCAATGACCTGCCACCCTGTGCAGGTGGAGGGAGTCCTTCCCAGGCTCCCTCTGGACACCCCTTGAAGAAGCGGGGGTGAAGGGGGAGTTCTGTGTATCAGCCTCTCTTCTTGGAGGGGTAGGTCAGTCTGAGATTCGGGCTCAAGTTGACATTGCAAGGGTCCTTCCAGGCCTTCAGTGACAGCCCTGTTTTCTCTCTCTGCCAGAAGACCACATTTTCTGCTTCCATCTTGGCTCCGTCTCACATAGCAACACTGGCCTTTGTTTGCAACACTTAAAATGGTGCACAGTCCCTTTTCAAAACCAAATGGTCTCCTCCTAAAATAGTACCACTCAAGGAGAAAGTATCCTTTTTGGGAGGGGTTGGAAAAGGGAGTGATGAACCTGCATGGTGGTGCCACGCGAGCTTTGAATGTTCCTCCCAACCTCAGTCAGGTTATCGTAATTTTGGTGTAGCGTGTTCCCAGTAACTTTACATTTCTGATTTAGGCCTCCCGGCCACACAGTAAAATACATGGTGTCATCCCATTTTACAGCGGGAAAAACTGAGACTCAGAGATGGTGGCTTCCTCAGGGTCACAGAGCCGAAGCAGACAGCAGCTCACCTCTTTGGACCCAGTCCTCTTGCCCTGTGACACAGACTTGCTCTGCGTGCCCAAGCCTCGTTCTGCAGGCTCTGCTCACAGGGCGGCCTCCACCGCAGTGCGCAGGGCGGGTAGGGAGCTTCTGTTTGTCAGCACTGGGAGCTTGACAGCCCATTTGCAGAGGACTGGGGCGACACTGCCTGAGCGTGGTGTCTGGTGAGTGATCTGTGTTTGCACATCCAGCCTGCCATTAACTTGATTGACACTCTATCTCTTGTTGCCACTAACTCTTGGATAGTGAAGCCGACTTTTCCTGGGCACTCCAGTAGTGGTGGAATTAAGTGCCTCTTCCCAAGGACATTTGCCTCCCCTGCTATGGTCTCTGTCTGTTTTTTCAGCATCAGCCACTGTGCCCTGGGGCTGTGGCATCTGCTAATAAGTGGGTCACTGCTGCCATCACTTGAATATTTATTCTTACCAATTCTGGGGCAGAAGGTGGCCTAGAGGCCTTCAGGACCAGTGAGGAGGGAAAATTAACGTGAAGCAACAAGTTTTGGGAGCAGCAGTGAGTTCACAGGACTCGGGGACTCTCAGGGACACTGTGGCACATCTCCAGGGGCACCACTGATGTTGTTTCCTGTGGCAGTGGTTCCCCCAGAGCACAACTCTGGTAGAACACAGGTGAATGCCACCCCCAGTGTGCACGGTGTCGGGCCCTGGGTGGGAATGAAGCGTGGTTAGCAGGAACAGTGGGCCCATGGGAAGGCTGGGCAAGAGCTATGACGGATAAAGGAGCTGTGTCTAGTGGGGAGTCTAACGGGTTGGCCCCGTCTGGAAACAGAGAGCAGGACTGTCAGCCCAGAAAACAGGCAGCCCAGGGAAAGTTTCCTTCTCTGGGCCACGTCCACCCTCCTGTCTGGCTCAGGTGAGCTGGGGCTCAGCCTAGCACTGAACCAGGATAAATCGGGAGGTCCTGGGTGCCTGGCACTGGAGTGTGTTTCTTACAGGGCCTGGGGCATCCAAGTGCCTCCCTAATAGGGTGGGGACCTCCTGCTCTGTCTTCTCCCTCCAATGAGTCTCTTGTCAGCTCCTCCTCATTCAGTTCTGGAGACTCCAGAAAGGTCGGGTTGTTTTGCTTTTCACCCTTTCCTCCCCACTCACCCGTGGGAAGATGCCTGTCATGACTGGGGTACCACAGGTGCAGCGTGTGGAGCCATGCTGACCCGTGCCCAGTGCCATCGCCCCCCACAGCCAGGGGCTGGACTCTATAGGGGTCGGAGCGTGGTCATGAGCCTCTGGGAGAATGAGTGTCCTGGGGCCCAGTTTGTCCACACACATGCTGAGCCCTCTGCATTCACCCTGTGAGGTCAGGGCTCAAGGGCTCAAGGAAGAATATCTTTCTCCCCACTGCCCACAAACGTACGTGCCTGCGACCTGCACAGGACCCGGGGACCTGGCACTGAGGGGACTCTAACTGCAAGCACTGAGCAGGCTTGTATTGAAATGACTGACTTCAAGGGATTAGCTTGTCTCTTTCTTTTTCAAGGAAATCAATAATACAGGACAGGTCTGTGTTTTTCTTCCTTTTTTTCTTTTTTTCCTTTTTTTCCCCCGTAGGGAGCTGTCTATATATCTTATACCGGGAGCAGCTTCTTGTCTTTCGGTGTGCTTCCCATCCCCCCACCCCAGCCCTTTCTAAATGAAATTCAGGTTACCTGTCACTCACTCCAGCACTGCACCTTGTCTTACCAACTCCTGGCCAAGGACCCCGTGAGGCCCTGTCACCCCAGCCATCACCCCACCTCTGCTGTTCCTGTCTGATCACGGCCTCCAGGCCACCCTATACCTGCCCATCTGCTTCCCAGCGGTGCCCCAGACCAGCCCCTCACCTTGCTGAGTACACCTGGGGGTACCTCCCTGAGCTACCCTGTGACTGCCTCCCCCTCCCCCATCCCCAGTGCCTCTGGGCGTTTGGCCCAAGCTCCTTCCTCCCGCTCAGTAAGAGGATTGCTGTTTTTATTTTTAATGTATCTCTCAGGGACATGGGTTCTGTCGACTAGCATTAAGCCCACCATCCATCACACCCCACGGTCTGCCTGTGCCACGGCCGATACCTGACACGCCTGCTTAGAGGACAATGCTTAGTGCCCTGTGCCGCTGCCTTCGTGGTCACAGAACAGACACCAGGTGGTGGGACCCTGGATCACAGGGCAGTAGGAAGTGGTCCCTACCACTCCTGCCCCAAAGCCTTGGAACCTGCTTTTTGGCCTGTGCCAGGGTCCTGAGGGCAAAGGGATCTTGTGCTCCAGGTCTTGAGCCCAGTGAGCTGCTGGCCCCCACACTGTGGCCATTTGGGGGTCTCTCTGGCCCTGGTAGAATGTGCAGGTTGAGTATCCCTTACTCAAAGTGCTTGGGACCAGAAGGATTTCGGATTTTTTTCAAATTTTGGAATATTTGCATTACACTCACTGTTGAGCATCCCAAATCCAAAAACCCAAACTCCAGAATTCTCCAGTGAGCATTGCCGTTGAGGATCACGTTGGTGCTCAGAGAGTTTTAGGTTTTGGATTTTCAGGTTTGGGTTGCTCATCCCGAACCACATTTCTCTACCTACATCTCTGTCGTCTGGAGAGTAACAAATAGAGCTTTGCAAATACCGCTTGCCCAAAGCAAGCCAGCTTTCCTGCCAGACTCATGGGAGGTGGCTGTTTAACTTACTGGCTGCTCATCCTGTAGGCCGTCTGCCCCTTCCTCAGTTTACCCAAGAGGTGGGCTGAGGCGGGAGATGATCTGTGTGCCATAACCCTGCCCGCTCACACACCTGGCATAGTCAACTCTTAGAAACCCTATTATGGGAAACTCCAAATGTATAAAACAAACTGGGGGGGTATGGGATAATTACTTGTTACAAAGTGATTCCTTACTTTACAGGACTGGCAGGCTTCCCTCAAGAACTTAGTTTCCTTAGTGCATTTAAAGTGATATTCTGTGAAAATTAAGTATTTATAAATAAAACTTTAGAAGCCCTTCTCTTGTGTAAAGGGAGGTATCTATGTATTCACGTGCAAAGTGCCAAAACCCAAAGCCCAGTTCGTGTAGCTGGAGAAACAGGCGGATGAGAAGCTGGGGTGGGCGTCATAAGCAGCCCACCTAAGAGGAATAGCAGGCACGCCCACACCCCGACTCCCACCGACATCCCTGAGCTGGGAAAGCTTTGTAAAATGTATACCCATGGCCCACACTCATGAACAGGCCAGTTTGGTTGGGAAGCTTCCAAATAGGTCTCCGTGGGGAGCGTGCATCCCTGCTGGGGACCTTCTGCACTGAGCTTTTTCAGGACCGTTTTTATGCATGCTTCACACTGACCCCAGTCAGACTCTGAGCTTGAGGCTTGAGCCATCGTTATTCGTGGGTAACGCAGTCAGGGATGAAAAACCCCGTGTGCCTGGCTTCCTAAGCCACCTGGGCTGATCTGGCTGCTGACCCGTGTGCGCGTCCCCAGTCATTCCTCTAGAGAAGTTGGGCCCTGGGCAGACTCCCAGCACTCAAGAGCCCCGGCCATTCCACGCTTTGCAGCCCCTCTGCTTCCAAAGCTCCCATTTCTGGGCAAAGAGCTAAAAATAACTTTATATTTTTAAGCATATGCCCTGGTTGTTGATTTCAGATCTCCACAAACACACACTTTTTGGGGGGGAGCTTCATTTCACAAAAAACGTTACCAAAAAAAAACCATGGTCTATGGAATCCGGCAACCTCCCAGTAGTTTTAGAGTAATATGGAGTGTTCTTAAATATTTTATGCTAACTAGAATGAAAACTATATATGCCAGACTATTTTTCTTCTCCTGCTCTGTGTCTGCCTGCTCCTTCCATCCCATAGATCAAGCCGTGGCATTTGTGGCAGCCCCGCTGAGCTTTCTGAGGCTGTGCTACTCCCCGAACAACGCTTGCTCTCTGTTACAGGGTGCATATTATAAGCAGAAGCTAGTGTCTTTCTAAATAGCGCCCCAGGGCCCTGGCAGTAATTGTTTAATTAAATAAAGCACTCATTCTAAAGTAATAACCGAGCTCCTCTGTGTGGCTGGTGTCCCAGCCAGCGGCGCTGGCCCTGCACACTGGCTCAAAAGCAGCACCTGTGTGCAGAGAAGAAATAGCTGTGTGCATATTCTCCAGTGCACCCCAGCCCTGAAGAGAAAGAAGGAGCCACAGAGCCCCGAAGGGTTACAGCCATCAGGGAGATGCGTGGAACTTGGTGTGATGGATGTTACCCAGAGCTAAACAATTACAGTGTGTATTACTGATGACATCGAATTGATTAGCATCAGCTCGGCATGTCTTGTGCATTAGTGGGGGGTAGGCCAAGATTCATTTTAATGAGCCTCCAGTGTGAAGGGGGGTACTGCCAAGGGTGTTGGTGAGCAGATACCATTTGTGAGTGTGACTCTAGAAGGAAGGGTCACAAACTACCACGGGGCGTGTTTAGTTTGGCTGTGGCAAGATCTCTCTTTAGCCACAGATTGAGACGTTCCCTGAAAACCTTGATGGGAAGAGAATGCAGGGTCCAGCATTGAGTATCGGGTGCTGACCAAGGCTGGACAGCCCCTCCGCACTGCAGCGTCCAAGCATTTCTGGCACCTTCCCCCTCACTGCTGCAGAGAGGCTGTGCTTCACTTGAGAAGCAGGTAAACAGCCTCTAGGACAACTCCCCAGCTGGTCCCTTCCCCTAGATCAGGAATAAGCACCTCACTGTGTTTCTCAAAGTTTGGTTCCTGGACCACTGGCATAAGAATACCTTCAGGCCCCTTATTAAAAATACAGATTTCTGGGTCCCAAGCTAGACCTAGTGTAGTGGATTCTAAGGTGAGGCTCAGGAGACTGTATTTCCATCCGGTTCCAAGGATGATTCTGTGTGCTCTCTCTTTGAGAAATCCTACCATCCAAGGCCCTCTCACAGCAGAAAATGGTCTTGGCAGCGCCCAGTCTTCCAGAAAGAGGCCCGCTCTGGTCTGTTTTATAGGACTGCTTCCCAAGGCACCACCATGGGGGCAGCAGTCAGGAGCTTCCTGTGCTTGCCTCTTCCAGGGAAAGGGGAGTGGCCAGACCAGCCCCAGGTCCCTAGCCTGTGCACAGCATCCTGGGGTCAGCATCTAAGGTGCTTTGGATGGACAGGGAGCAGTCGTACCCGTCTCTGGTCAGGCTGTTTTCAGATTCTGAGTGTCCATAAGAGAAAAGAGGCTCTGTGATACCCATTTGCCAGGGGCTGCTGTGTCACTTGAGGCCAACAGGTACCTCCCACGTTCCTGGTAGATGATGCTATAGGCTTCCTCTGGAGCTTCCTCTGGAGCTGTTGGCTGGAGGCTGCAGACCCCACGATGTGCAGGCCCCTACAGAGGAAGCTGGGGGGTTGTTGGTGTAATTTCTGGTGTAATTTCTTTTACCCAATTGGACAGGGCTCATTAATCAACTGGCTTGATGTGCTGTCTCCCTTCCATCCCCGCCTCCAAGGTTACTCAGTTCCCAGTCTATTTCAAGGCCAGACGTCAGCAAGGAAGGGGTGGAGCCAGCTTGGCCTGTGCAGCCCTCAGCAGGGCTCCCGTGTTCTGGGCACCTGACTTCCTCCTGTCCCTCCCTCCCTCCGGCCCGGCATGGAGCATTCCCAATGCCGTCACTCTTCCTGCTCAGAGAGCGAGGAATGGGGAAGGGAAGATGCCGAGAGCATCTCAAGTGATCACCTGGCACCTCTTGGTGAGCGTCACACAAACAGCAGGCAGTCGAGGCAGCAGAGCACGATGGCTCTGCATCCTCCTGTTCCAGGAGCAGGGGATTGAGGGCACCAGAAGAAGTCAGATTGCAGCTGGTTACTGGAGACGTGAACAGCCTGCAGGTCCTAAGGCCCACGGGGCACATGTGTCACCACCCTGAATGTATCTGAGCACTTTCATTCCTGACAGAATCAAGTGGTTGGGGGTGTGAGTGCTTTTCCCCAAGAGAGCCAAGGGGCTGGACAGTGGCCCAGAGGGTCCCCTTCCTGTCACTCACAACACAGCCCACCTGTTGCTCTCATGCCCTCTTGTTTTTAGGACCTGTAAAGACTGAGGTGACCCCTAACCTGGCTTCTACAGTGGTTGCCCGGCTTCTGCATTTACATGAGATAACAGTATAACTCAACCTGGGTTCACCCAGGCCCAGCCTCCCAGGCATGGCCGTGGGGGAAAATAATGCCATGACCCATCTTCTCCCCCTTCCTTGACATCCAGCACAAATAAACGAGACAAAGAGCTGGCTTTGTGGAGAGATTTCAGTAGCTAAAAAGTGAGAGCCAGTAAACCAAGCCTGTGGTACCCAGAGGTTTTGGTCTTTGCATCTGTTAACTCTGGCGAGGAGAGGTAGGGAGAGCGAGGTTGTTGCTCCCCTCTGGAGCTATCAGACTCCACAACACTTTAGAAAAGCCCCACTTTCCCCCACCATCCCTGTTTTCTTCTTGCCACAGGGTGTTTCTCTGGTGCCTGCTAGACCAGTGCACGCTCCTCCCTGTCTCCCATTGACTTCCCTGCTGCTCTCCCCCTCCCCCACCCCACTCTCCTGGTATCCAGGGATTAAAGTTAAAACCTCATCATGTCAGAGCCAACGAGTCCCCTCCTGGTCCTGTGGCACGAGGACAGCCTTGGAGCCCCAGCGGGCACTCGGGGCACTGCTTGTCACAGCCCCTTCCCAGAGTCCAGGCCCGGCACCTCAGAGCAGGATTGCCCCAGGGTCATGACCATTTTCCGTTCCTGTTATTTCAATCTTTTAGCCCTTATTTTAGGTAAACCTGACTGCCATTTCCGTATTTAAAAGCCCCTAGAAGCTCCACTCCAGAAAACAAAGTCTAAAGTCCTTCATGTGGCGCGGTCTGCCCCAGTGTCCTTCCGGAGCCTTCTCTCTGCCATTGCTCCACCCTCACTGGTCAGCATCCTCCAAAGGTGCCAGGCGCTTTCACGGCCCCCAGACCCTTGGCATGCCTTTGCCTTGCCTCAGCGTCAGACAGGCGTTCCTTATTCCACACTGAGCTTGGGTCCCTTCCTCTGAGCTCCTTCTGGGGCCGTGCCTATTCTTTCCCCACCCCCTCCTGTGGCATTAGTCAGAGTTTAGGATTATTCAGTCACCTGGCCTCATCGTGAGCTCCTCCAGGGCATGGGCCACACCTCGTTCATCTTTGCTCCTAGAGCCGGCATGGCGCTTCCCACAGAGAAGTTGCTCCCTGAATGTGTGAGCGACAGAGACCACTTGTGGGTGGGCACTGCCGCTGGATCTGTGTCTGGGCGTTGACACACAGCCTCCCTCAGCCCTCAGGCCTGCTGACGGCCAGGGCTCCCCACAGCTGGCGGCCAGACTCCATGCACAGCTGGCCCCTCCTTTCCCAAAGGGGCAGATCATCTGCTGGTCATCACCACTGGGACAGGTTCTTAACCTCAGCAAGGGTCAAGGCACCCCATCTTTGGGGGGCTGAAGTAGAGGGGAGCAATTAGAAGTTGTCCACATGCCATGAAACTGCAGACGGCTCACCACCCGTCTCTTTCTCTGTCACCTCCCCTTTGCACCTGCAACTCGAGCAGTGAAGTATGAGAATAGGTGTCAGCTCCAAAGTCAGGTGTGTTTCTCCAGGCAGAGATCCTCCCACCACTGCCATCAACCCCCACTTCCCATGGCCTTCCCCCACTCCAGCCCCACCCCAGCTCCTTGCATGTTGGCCGTAAAGCTCTGCTAGCTCAAGGTCAGACCCTGCAGTCTTTGTACCTGAACATGTGGGTGCAGGACTCCATCTCTCTCCGTCAGGCCTGTGAGGAGCCGGGCTGTCCTTTGTAAACCCTGATGGCTTATAATCATTAAGGGAATGTGTGAGTTTTCTACAGTATTTATCTTTTCTCCCCAAACCACAAGGGTTGCAGCTCTGGCACCAAATACTTGGAACTCTGCCCACCACCAGGTACCATCTGGCTTTTAGCTGAGAAAGAGACCATGCAGGCACACAGGCTTGTCCTCCAATGAGAGGGCGAGGGAGGCACTGGCCAGGCCAGGTCGAGGCCACTGGGCCAGCCCAGCCCTCCTTCCCCGAGGGAGCCAGCCTTGAGGGGCACACAGGGGGAGGAGGTGGGGGGGGAGGGGAAGAGGCAACCCTTTCCTTAAGGCATAAGCAAGGGAGGCAGTTAGGTGCTATAAAGAGGGAATGGGCTTTGGACAGAGATCTGGTGCTAATCCCCGCCATTTCTAAGTAGTTGTGAGATTTGTGACAAGTTATTTAATCCCTCAACCTCAGTTCCTAAAGTGGAGACAATAACCAAGGTGTCCGGACTAGGAAGAGCTCTCATATGGACGATGCTGCCGTGTCTGGGTGCTCAGCGGGTGCTCAGCAGTGCTGGTCCACCTTCCTGTGGGTTCTCTGGGCCTCCTTCCTCCCTGCCCCCAGAGCAAAGCCTTCTCTGTCACGACGCCAGGCTCAGAGGGAGTCTCAGGAAGCTCAGAGAGTGTTGGGGAGGCTCTGGGTGGAGAAGGGTGAGGACAGCACTCTCCCTCCCTGCCAGCAGTGTCCCCTGAGAGCTCGACCCCTATGCCAGGTGTGTGGGACTTGTCCTGGTTCCAAAGGTTGGGGCTGGGAGGGACTGTGATGTGATGGTGAAGTCAGGTGCCTGGGGGCCATGGCATGTGTTCTGGACAGACACAGGCTCCCACTGCAGCAGACATGGGGCATGGACGGTTTCCCGGTGGTGCATAGACCAGGCCGTCCACCCAGTGGGGCAGGAGGCCTCCAGTGGGCAGTGACATTGGGCCCCTTCCCAGTGGCTCCTTCTCCATGCACAGGCCCCTAGTGAGCAACACTCTGCTCAATAAGAGAAGTTTGGGGTGAGTTTCCTGACCTTTCTTTTTCACCAACTAGGGGTTAAAGAGAAGACACGCTCATTTTTTTTTTTTCTCCCGGAGTTCCCATAAAGACAGGTTAAACCTCAGGTCTCTAAGGAGTTCAGTAGCTTGTCTAAGTAAGGGTACGGGGTATTCAGAGAAGGCGATTCAGAAAAGGAAGTTATGTGGGTTTTTCTTAGGTCTGTTTCCAGTTGCTTTGAAAAGGGGAAAGCAGAGGTTTGAGGAAAGGACCTGGGGATGTTTACAGCCGTCAAACACTTGGAGGTGGCTTCTCAGTCGGTGTGCTTAGGGAGTGACAGGAGCAGACCCAAGAACTGCCTTGGCTCCTTGCTGACAGGGCCGAGCCCGGGCAGGCAGGGCAGCGTGCCCCGGCCCCTTAGGACTTGCTGAGCGGTGCCTCAGTGGCCCTGGACTGTCCTAGCCTCTGCCCTTCCATGCTGCCCAGCTCTCCCGTCCCTTCTCAGAGCTGGCACAGATTCGTCCAGGGACCTGTCATCCCACCCCGTGCAGCCTGTGGCACAGCAGCTCTGCATAGGAGGCTCTCTCGCCTTTTCTTCCATGCTGCCCCTTCCTAGCCTCAAACAACTGGATTTGCATCCCAGGAAGTGGTGTTCTGGGCCTGCAACAGCTGTCAGTATACAGGGGCTGTTCAGGAGCCCCAGCCCCACAGGTCCCACGGATTCACATGAGAGAGAGCAGCCACCCCTCCCTTGGCTTCTCCCTGAAACCATCCTTCCAGGCTCCCTGTTGTCAGAGTCCAGTAGTGTGTCTTAGCAAAGGGTGTCTCAGCAAAGGGTGTTCAGGCTCCCCATCGCTGGCCAGTCTGCATGTGCACCAACTGTACCGAGAAGGTGCCCAGTCCCTCCTCATCTCAGTGAACTGGGAGGAGGGCACATCTTTCCTTCTGACCAGCTCCTGTTTGTTGAACTCCAGCTAGTGGACTTGGTTTCTTTCTCTGTTCTGCAACTCAGTGGCTTTAGAGCTTCAGAACTCCCTGCTGGGATCTTTACTTTGGGCTCATTATTGCCTCTGCTTGGAGGCCCAGCATCCTCCTGCCAGCACAGACTTGCCTTGATGAGAGCTGCAGATCCGGCGTCTCTCCACTCATTCAGGATGGGGCTGAGTGACTGGGCGTGAGCAGATGTGACTTCCCAGTGAAGGATGTGGTGAGGTAGGGAGTCAGCATTGACCTCTGATGCTCAGGAAGCACGTGCTTTAAAATAATCTAGGCATCAACTGCCTGTTTTAACTTATCACCTGAATCTCAGTCTTTCCATCCATCCAGCAGACATCTCCCCAGGACATTCTAGGCAAGGTGTGTGGGAAGGTCGGGGGAACCAGGGACAGTGAGCCGTGATGACTTGTTCAAGCCGCGCATCCTGGCCGGCCTTGTGCAGCCACCAATCACTGCTGCAGAGTGTGGGGGTGACAGGAGGAGGCAGCCCGGCCTCCCTCTGTCCTCGTCACTCATTCTGCACCAGGTAAACGGTATATGAGGGTCGGCAGGGGTAAGATTGGCATCCCATCTGCGTTGGTGTCTAGAGCCCAGCAGCCTGCCTGGCATAAGTCCCCTCCCATGACAAGACTCCTCACCCGGGTGGGTTTCCGGGTCAGCCCACCCCTGGACTGGTCTTCAGGAAGGCCGCACTCATCGTCTGCCCTGTGGGAGAACGTTTCTGAAAGTTCATCTTCGCACAGTTCCTCCTGAAAGTGCGGTCCTGCAGAGTCAGACGACCTCCTCTAGATGGCATGGTGCCTCATCACAGAGTTCTGGCAAACAGGCTGTGATGGCGATTGGTTGGATTTGGTGCACACATGCTGCTGACATGGTTTTCGACATGGCACTTGTTCTTCCTCCGGCAGTCACCTTCTGTGTGGTGACTGATCCTTCGAGTTTTGTTGGGAGCAACTTGAACTCTCCTAAGGAGTGTCTGGACCATTGTTGAACTTGGGTGGGTGATGGAAGTCAAATAAGAATAGTGTTGACTTATTCTTTGGAGGGAGGTCCTTGCTTGGCTTCCTTGGTAGTGCTGTACTGCCCTACCTGGATGTTTGGAGGACAGACGGAGTGTGATAACTTGGGGTGTGCTGACACTTGTTGGGGTCAGAAAGCCAGAGCTAATGTCTGTTGAATGTCCTCTGTGCACATGCAATGTGCTTCGAGAAGTTCGGTAACTCGCCAGGGTCTCACAGTTAGCAGGGACAGCATCAGGAAGCAAATCCCTGCCCAGTCCACGGGACCTCACAGCCTGTGGTCCTTGCATCGTCCCACCCCACCTCAGAACTCACCTCCTTTTTGTGGATGAATCCCCAGATACTGTAATTTAATAAAAACTCCCAAACCAAAACATTCACAGCCACTTGAGAAATAAAAATAGCATCCTTGAACATTTCTTTGCTGTACTGCAAGGACGTGCTGAAGGTTCAGTTCCCGTTTAGGGATGGGTACCTGCTGAGCTGCCATTAACCCCAATCAACTCTTAACCCCTAGCGCCCCTTAAGAACAGCCCTGCAGTCTGCACATTTGTTTCCTTCATCACTCGATCAGGATCAGCCAGAAAGCTCAGCTGTGCGGCCAGTGTGTTCCCATCTCTGCCTGAACCAGCTCCCCGGAGGCTTGTGCGCTCCAAGCCCAAGTTCTCCATCATCAGCCCCCACAGATCCCTGTGTGTTTAGGGTAGCCCCATTCAACCTTGTTGCCGTATGGGGGGTGCCTTTGTCACCCCTGCTAAATTAACAGAAATTCTTGTCACCCCCCGGCCCTAGAGCAAGATGGCTCCAAGCAAGCCATCGTGAAACTCCAGGAGTGACAGGAGAGGGAAGAGACAGCTGCTGATGACTGAATTCTTGGCTCCCAGAAGCTCCATCTCACACATTGTAGGAGCCAAACACAAACAAACAAAAAACACCCTTATTTTTTAAATAAGCAGGAGCTTAGAGAACTGCCCACCTGGGAAGCAACCAGCCCACTGCCTCGCTGGTGACCCTCGCAGCCAGCTGGGTGAAGTGTTACCACCTTCAGTTTCAGGCCCTGTGGCCCCAGGGATAAAGGACCTCCACCCTTGTGCTGCCTCCACTGCTGCCTTCCTCCACCATTTGGCATTTGTCTCATGGGATGCTGCCCCTGTCTCGATCAGGAGGCAGGGCTGGGAGGACCCGCCCCTGGGGGGATCAACAGTCAGCTGACTGCTTCTCTTCTCGGGTAGTTCCTCACCATCACTTGTTGCAGAAGGTAACTGTTGTGTCGCTCTTTGTCCCACAGGTTGGTTTCGGCATGGGGTTGCTCAGAAGGTTCTCAGGACACATGTCCTGTGTCGTGGCCCGCACTTCATTCCCCCTGTCCTCCCCTTCCTCCAGGAAAGGTAGCCCCTCTATCTTCCTTCCCCTATCCCCAGGAGACTGAGATTGAGCTATGAATGTTGTCGAATTTCATGAAAGTCTGAGTTCCAGTTAGAAGCTGCAGTTCATTCCATTTCCTCCTAGCAAGGGCAAAGACAGTGACAGACAGGATCTTGGAATCTGGTTTTGTTTTGTTAGAGTTCTGGTGGGTGGCCAGTGTGGACTGTTGGAGAACTGTGAAGCCACCATCTCCAGAAAGTAGACAGGGAAAGAATTGCTCCTTTGAAGACCTTCAGGTGCTTCACTTCAGGTTTCTTCTAAGACATCACGCCTTCCAGGGGCCGCACGGATTCAGAGTGGTCCCAGCCCACCAGGGTCCAGCCCCCTTCCTTTGTGGGGGTCCTGGCAATGCCGCGATGGCAGGGAGCTGAGTGCCCCAAGCTGTTGTCAGTTGTGCTGTTTCTCACTCCTGGGAAGGGTGAATGAATATCATTCTCACTAAATCCAGTGGGTAAACTCAGAGCAATGCTGTTTTGATTTGATTTGATTTTCTTAAAATCAAAGCATGTTGATTTCTTGACTATGTTGGGAAGGATTTTTTCCCCCGACATAGTGCACTGTTTTCAGGTAGAGCAGGTGTGCTTTGGCATGCCGCATGCTGTGTGCTTTGCCAGGTCTGGCAGGAGGGGTGGAAGAAGTGTACAAGGCAGGTCAGCAGGACTGGAGCTGCCTCTCCCCACTCCGGGATGACGCCTCCCCCACCACATGCAGTGTATTCTGCAAACACTTCCTGAGCATCTCACGTGTGCAGAGCCCTTCCTAGGTGCTGGGACAAACAAAGATGCAGTCCTTGCCCTCAAAGTGCTTATACTCTACTGGGGACAAAACATCAACCAAGGAAAAAGGAGCAGTTCAGAGCCTACAAGTATTAAGTCAGGTTGTTTCGACTGTGTGTTTGGCAATTCAGTCAAGAGCCCCCAGGGAGGATTAAAATAACTTGCAGAGGAGATTGGCACTTGAGCAGGGCTTTGAAGGTGGTAGGAATAAGGAAGGTCACAGAGGGAAATTCTCTGCCAGCAGGGGGAATCGGGAGTAAAGGCACAAGGGTGAGTAGCAGCTTGAGGTGGGGACAGCAGGTGTCAGAGGAGAAACATCCTAACAGTGGATGGATGTGGTATGGAGGGGTACGGCAAAAAGAGGGACAGATCGGGAGGCTTCCATTCTCCCCCCTGCTGCTTTCCTGCTCTGTCACTGAACTTCCCCCACTTTCCTCACCAGCAAGATGAGGGCATCATCACCTGCCCCGGTGTCCTCACAGGTAGGCATGAGAATGAAGTGAAGCTGTTGTATGTAGCATTTTGTAGAGGGCAGAGGGGTCTGCGGTGCTGGGTGCCAGCTTTGATAGGATGGGGCACTTAAAAGGACCAGCAGCTGGGAGGATGGCAGGGTCAGGATTGCCTGCAACAGACACACAGGCAGAAGGTGGGATCTTCTGCCTCTTAAACTGGGGAGTTTAATTGGGCTTAGCACCAAATTTAAATTTTCGTTTTGTTTCTCTGACCAGCTAAATATGCAGAGAAATTGGGGGACAGGGAAGTAGGTATCAGACTGCTTTACATGCTCCTGTGTTGTGCAGTTAAACGAAGGACAGATACGTAGCTCGTCCTGGGCTCGTTCTGCATGTGAAACAGGAGTGATTGTGTTGGAACCCTCCGTAAGCGCTGTGTATGTGGGGCCAGAACTGGAGAAGGTAGCTGCAGGGTGTGGACACAGCTCAGCCCCAGCAACTCTGTTGGAGAGTTCTTGGTTTAAAGATCTGCTCTCGTAACTAGCACAGCATTCGTTTCTCCTGTTCCATAGCTGGGCAACTGACAGTTTAAGCTGCTCCGAGAGGAAAGTGGAGGCTCCTAGTGACTGAGCCTGCAGTACGCAGATGCCAGCCTCCTCATGTCAACACTTCTGGGTCCTCAGCAAAGTCACATCCTGTCCAGGGAATCCCTGAGCACAGCCCACGCCAGCCCCCAGGAGGCTGCTGGGTCCCTTCCTCACGTCTTTGAGTCACTGATTGTGAAAAGTGTGTTTCCTTCCTGTCTCCAGTGGACGAGGGCTGGGTTTAGATTCGGGCTGTCTTTATTCCCTGCTCTGTCCTGGGATCTTGTTCCTGAGGGGCTGGAGAAACAGCTCCTCCCTGACAGCCCCCTCCTTGATGCACAGGTAGGATTGGGCTCTGTCCCATGAGGGGTGCTGTGCTCAGCACTGTTGGGAGCCTTGCCTGCCAGATTTTGGATTCTGGCCTGGGAGAGAATAAATTTCTGTGCTTTGAAGCCACCCAGTTTGTGGCAATTTGTGAACCTAGTGCAGAGAGCAAGGAAGGAGTCAAGGATTGCTGGAAGTTTGGCGCCTGAGCAACTGGAGGTAGGCAGTGTACTCAATCTGCATGGGGGACACGGGAGGACAGGCAGCTGTGTTGAGCTGTGGGCTCCAGAAAGAGCCATGGCCAAGCGTGGCCACAGTGCCTTGGGAATGTGAGCTGCCCTGTCTCCATCAAGACCTCAGCAAGGCTGCTGAGGCCTTCGTGTGCGTCTGTACTCAGTGACCCGAAAAGAAAGAGGGATCCAGAAGGCCCCATTTGCACCCCGCCAAGCCTGTCTTGGACTTCATGCCTGTGACCGGTTTGAAGATGTCATTAGAAATAACAGTTCCATTTAAAAAAAAAAAAAAAAACCCACTTGGTTGCGGTGACTGGTGTCCCTGCCTCCCATAATGAGTTGGGCTACAAGAGTCCTTGAACAGAGACTGAGTTTGAACTGATCAATGGCATTTGGGGGTTGGAAAATTGCTCAGGAGCCAGCTAATTTATAATGTCATATGGGCTAGACTGGAAGACCCAAGAGGATAGGCTGTCTCTTGGCTTTTTATTTCTCCTTTTTTTAAAAAGGAAAGAGAAAACACAAAGTGCCACATTTGGCTGTTGAGCATTCAGAGATGCTCTGCCCTGCGTAGACCATCTGGAGATGGGGCTGTGCCTTCTCCTGCCCCCTCCTTCGCTGAGACCCGGGCAGCCGCACCGTGGCGTGGCGGCTCATGCTCCCGCTCCTGCCCTCTGTCCTTTGCCCCTCCGCATGGCCGCTCCTTCAGTCGCCCAGTTCTGGCTCTAATTTGCAGAGGACACCTGTTCCTTAATTAGCCCCGGCTTGCAGTCTGCATCTTCATCTGGGCTCCCTCTGATGGCGTGAGCTCACAGCCCCGTGGAAGGGCTGCTGTTTGGCAATCTGTGCGCGTTTGCTGAGACTGAGTGGCCCTGAGCCTTCCCAGGCGGTGCGGTCCATCTGTGCTTCTGCACATTGAAGAAAAAGAAACCACAGCCCAGCCACTGGCCAGCCGTGGACATCACAGTTGTTGGCCAAATCTTCCCAAAGAGCCCTTCACTGCCAGCTCACACTCTGCGAACCGTTGAGACCTACTGTCCCCAGAACTGGGTTTGAGAGAGCTGCCTGGGTGCGGACCGTCACTCTGCCTCCTCTAGAGTCACATTCCCACAACTTAGTGGGTGCCTCGCGTGACTGCTCATTCCACCTTTCGGAGATATGTCTGTGTGCTTGGTCTCTTTAAATAGAGGGATGCTGTCGGCCAGTTGGGATTCCATCCATACAGAGTTTTACAGAACGGGGCCTCATGTGTCCTAGAATCTTGACAAAGATGGACTCTGCATCTGAGAAAGGGCCCCTGGAGGACAGAACCCAGGCAGCCTGCAGTGGTATTTTCTGCTTTCCCTGAGGGGGCCCTGCTGCCCCCCTGAGTTTCTCTCTCAGGCCTTCTAACAATCAGTCTTCCAGCTTCTAGAATGAGGTCTGACCTCCCACATAAGCCACCCCCCCAATGTGATTTGCAGCATGGCACCCACAGAGGGAGTGCCGTGTTTTCAGCTGGAGGCGTCAGAGGTCAGAGGTGAACCACCTAGACACCTGGGCGCACCAGGAGTCCAGTTTCCAGCAGCCCGCGGTTACTTGGAAACATTTGTGGCAAATGCCTTTGTGTTTATATATTCTTCTACCTGACATCTCCCTCTCCATCCTTCAAAAGAGAAATTCATCAGTGGAAAGTTTTCCTGAAGTGGTAATTTTCCTAAATGACTTACTGATGGTGCTGCATACAGACTTGCTTCTCCGGAGTCGGTGGTTCTGCATGTGTTACTGTGTCCCCAGCTCCTCTCCCTGGGCTGCAAGGGGACCAGTGTGGGCTGCCATGCTTTTGCAAGGACAGTTCCTCCCTCTGCCTTCCCCTGTCCCCCGGAGCCTGATAGAAAGGCTTTTTCTTCCTCCTCTCCTAGCAGAAGCGGACTGGTCTGGGGCCCCCCGGCAGAAAGTTCTCCTCTCCAGAGCCCTCCCAGCCTGGTGACTGCCCAGGCGCCTCCTCCGCCCCAGCTGATTAGAGCCTTTCCTTAAGCAGCACTTCGGTCCTTTGCATCACTCATCCTCGCAGTGATAATGGACTTGGATAAGAGGTCACAGCTTCTCCCGCATCCTGCTCTCCTTGCTGGCGGGGGCAGGATGGGCTCAGCCCGCTTCTGCGGGGCTCCCACCTGCCAGTCACGGGGCCTGGCCTCCGGTGCAGCAGCTGTGATGGGCTCATCTGTATCATAGGGCCAGAGCCACTCCGGAGCGACCCCTCCCCACATTCGTCCAGGCTTCCAGGCTTCCAGGCTGTCTGCTGCATCTCTGGCGAGCGTCATTAGCATTAACAGGATAAAATGGCACAGTGTAAATGTTAATAAGGGCTGATGTCTCGCGCTGCTTCCGAGTGGCAGATTGGAAATGGTACCATCATCTTAACTCCAATGAGCAGCTTTTAATTCCTCTGCTCCCTGAGCAGCCAATTTGGCATGGAACTCGTAACCTGCCCTCGGCTCCCCGTTTTCTCTCACCCCCATTTCCTTTTGCAAAGAAGGTTCAGATTTCCCACAGACCAGTGGGAATCTGAAGACAGTTTGACCTTTTTTTCCTTTTCTAAGATAAACACTCTGCCCCGTTCTCAGGAGAGAAGAGAACCGAGGGCCCCCATGACAACAGGCACCCCTTTCTCTGACTGGGTCCCCACCACTCCCCAACTGCTTCACTCCCAATTTTCCTAGATGCAGTTTCTGCTGTCTTTCCTCCAGGTGTTTCTCTGGGTGATCTGCCCCAGGAGCCACTGACTTGTTCTCTAGCGCCCCCCTCTCTTTAAGCTAAAAACATGGCCGCTGCATGACATCCTGATCAATGCTTTGCTGTGAGTCCTTCCGAAGGGGCATGCTCTCTACTGCGAAGCTTCGTGAGGGCTCCAGGGGCCCCTCCTCCCTGTGTCCTTTCTTCCCAGTAAACTGTGAGAGCCAGAGGCAAGTCTGTGTGGCTTTTGGATCCTTATTTTCCTGCCGTTTCTACCTAATCACGCTCACAGGCAGCTCAGTGCTGGGCACGTGGGTGCTCAGTTGGCATCTGCTGCCTTGAGCGGGTGGAAGAACAGTGGTGTGGAACAGTAAGTGTAAGCAGAGGCAGACAAGCGTGGCTCTGGAGCCTCCGCCCGTCCTGGTGTGCCCGAGTCAGGTCCCGGCCTTAGCTGCGGGCGGAGGCTGCTTGAATGGTGGTGTCCTCCCCACGCAGCCGGGCTGCTGTGCGCAGCCAGCGTCTGCCCTGCCCTTACTCTTTTTTTCATCACCCAGGCTGTCTTCACTCTCCTCCTTGGACCTTTCACCTTCTTTGACGTCCAGAAGACCAAGTACCTGCAGATCCTAACCTCTCTGATGAGATGGATCGGTGAGTCCGAGAAACATCTCCGTTCTCTGTCCTGTCACCCCTTGTCCCTTCCTTGACCTTTTCTGAGAAGCCAGGCCCCCAGCCCTAGCTGAAATGTGGTAGTAGTTTCCATTGACTCGGGGCTGTCTGGTCCTCCGACATTTCCAAAGGACGAGGAGGAGGAAGGTACTCTGCCAGCCTTTTACTGGTGGGGAAATTTAGTACCAAAAAAGATTATTTTTTTGAGATCACATAATGTGGATGTTGCTGGGGTCAGGGCCCGGGACTGCTGATTCTGGGACCAGCCTCTCTCACACGCACACGTTGGGTCCCCGCTGACCCACAGGCTGGCAGACAGGCTCCTGAAGGCCTGGGTTGGGCTGTGCCCCTGTAGGGCAGGGGAGCGGCACGGCTCTGCGTTCTTCCGGGTGGCATCTCACTATGCAGCACAACCATAAAACCCAGCAGGCCGTGGCAGCAGCCGCTCTCTGCCTCCGAGTCCCCAGCCACCAGGGCATGAAAAGACGCCCCGTCCACATCATCTCCTAAACAACTGATGCCCTGTGGGTAAGAGTACCATTGTCCTCAGTGGGGGTTTGGGGGTCTCTCCCCGCCAAACCAGGCTGTCAGTAGGGAGCTTGTTCACTCCTACCTCAGGGAGGGGCCTGCTGCTAGTCCGCCTGGATTGAAGACGGGGGCGTGTCGTCGTCTGCCGACCCCTCCCCTGTGGACAGCATGTGCTCTGGGCATCAGTTGGGCGCTTGTTTGGCCTGGTCCAAAAGCCGAGAAGGCTGCTGCTGTTAGAGGGGCCTCGGCACAGTGGGTGTGTCCAGCCCCCAGGTGTCCAGGTGCCTCCCAGAGCTCACGCCTCTCAGCACAGAGGCTCCAGAGGAACCGGGGTCGGGATTCCTACCTCCTCACCATTGCCATCGCCATCGCCGTCGCCCCCGGCTCTCACCAAGACTCTGGGTCTGTGCGTTGGTCCTGCCTCCGTGCTGGGACTCAGCAGTTGGTCGTGATGCTCTGAGGGCAGTCTTTGACCCAGACGACTCCCAGCAATTCTGGCATCTCCAGCCTCCTGGTTCCCCAGACTTGGGGAATTTCAAGATCCCAGTGTGAGGAGCCGCCGCACACATGAGTCCTAGTGTCTTTAGCTGGAAGGGACTGGCCCCACCCCTGCAGGAGCAGTCCCTGCGGAACGGGGGGAAAGGCTGGCCACCGGGGCCTGAAGCAAGAGCTGGATAAAGCTCCCACTCTGCTCTGAGTGCTGGAAAGTTCTTTGTCTGGAGCCAAACCCACCAGCCTGTAACTTCTTCCCACTCTTTGTCCTTTTGAGGAAATGAGTGCACTTCATCCATGCACTTCCAGGCCTCTAACTTGAGGAGCCTTTTTGTCATCCTGCTGACATGAGGGAGGACACCTGTCGGTACCTGCACGGGGTGGAATTCCTTGTCTGATCACATACTCGCCCGTGTGGTGCTGTTCCCAAATTTCATTCACAAGCTCCAAAGCCCTGGGTTAGATTAGGATGACCACCTGGGGAAATGAGCACTCATTACTTAGAACATGAGCATCACTAGGGCTCCAGGGACAGCTGTGGGGGTGGAGCCTCCCTGGCTGCCAGGAGGGGTTGTGTCCTGGCATCGGGGCCAGCAGGGATCAGAAATGCAGGCTGCCTGCCCTTCTCCTTATTCCTCTGCTTGTAGGAAGTGTTTGAAAGCCCTGATGACCTGCAGAAGGAGTTTTCTCAGTAAAGCAGTATTTGGAGAAAAACATTCTCCTGCCTCACTCTCCTGGCCTGAGTGTGTCACTCGGCCACTGTGGCTCTCAGCAGCAGGGTCTGTAGCCCTAAAAGTCTGGCCCCTGCCCCGCTCGCATTGGCTGTCCTTGGTGTGCCGCATCGACGGTGGGAAGGTGGGAGGGGGCAAGCGCTGGGCTGCTAGCTGTTTCCTTTCCTTTGTCCTGGAGGACAGGAGCGGGTGGGGAGAGGTGGAGGGACGCTCCTGCTTTAGCTGGCATGTCAGCCCAAGAGGGGATGACAGCAGGATAATGACAGTTAATGGCCTCTGTAGACCCCTGCACCTGTTCAGTGCAACAAATTTCTCTCTGCACCTGGTGAGCAATAGGTACATTAAAAAGGAGACGTTGTGAAAGGGAGAGGGGAGGCTGATGGGAGTACAGAGCGGCTGTCTCAGAGCAGGATACAAGCTCTACCCTAGACCTGGGTGGGGTCGGGGGAAGAGCCGAGTTTGGTGGCCAGCAGCGACAGCCCTCGCCCCCTTTCTATTCCGCCACAGGAGGCCTCTCCTCCCCCAGAGTCAGGCTCACAGAGCAGACTGGGCGGCTCAGTCACATTGGAAAAGCGCTGCTGTTCCCCTGCCGATGGGCTGCCGTCCCCCTCCTGCAGGGCAGCTAGTGGCGCAGCGGGCCTGTGACCACAGTCAGACTGTGAGCTGGGCCCCTTCCTCGCCGTCTGCTCCATGAAGAGGCACCACTGCCCCAGCGCCCCATGGTCTCTCACCCTGAGGCTCCAGGGCCCTCGGAGGCAGCCCCTACTGTGCTGCAGAGCGAGGTGACAGTGGCCTCCGGAGAGAGGCTCTTGGCAGCGCTGGCAGCCTGAGGTAGAGACCAGCTCGTGAAGGTCGTCAATACTTGTTTTTTGGTGGTGACATTGTTGTCTTGACATTGTTGTCTTTGCAAGTCATTTACCTCTTTTCTCCCTTTGATACAAGAGATAATCAAATGTCAGGAGCCTCTCAGGCGAGCCTTTTCTCCAGAGTGCTGCTGTGGGTGACAAGGCACAAGCAGTCGTTTTTCTCCATGAGGGACTCAGATCTCTGGGCTTGAAAAGCAAGCCTCTGTGACACAGAGCCCTCTCGGGTGAAAGAAAAATTGCCCAGTTAAGTAAACTCTAAAATGCAGCTGAGTCTGGGGTTCAGTTCCCAGCTGGGGCGTTGGAGCCGCCTGGGCATTCTTCTCAGCTCTGGCCAGAGGTGTTTCCCTCGTCCAAACACCAGGCAGCAGCGTGGGGAGGGGAGGAAGGCGATGGAGATCGCAGAATCTTTGGAGCCACCAAGGAACACAGAACAGGCAGCTCCGCTTGTGGGAGGGACCTGAGTGCAGACCCCACTGAGCATGTCCCTCCTCTGGGCCAAGCTCACCCCAGGCAGTTTTTCTAGAACTACCCTAAAGGCAGTGATCTCAAAAGCCCATTTGTACTCTCAAGTCTGCGCCAAGTTGTCGGGTTGCAGTGAGCTCCCTTTTCATTTGCCTCCAAAGCAGCTGTGTGGCGGTGTCCCCACACCCCCGCTTTCCCACACCCCTGCCCGCCTCTCCCAGATTGGGGCTGTGCCTTTCCAAGAGCCGAGCAGGGCTCGGGGGGCAGTGACAGGCTTGGGTTCCAGGAAGACAAAGAGGAAGAATGAGCACCAAAGGGACCGGAAAATCATAAATAAATGTGCTGAGCCGGAAACTTTCTCGTGCTTAATTAGGAATTTGTTCTGCCATCTGTTGAAACGAGGCCGGGGGAGATTGTGGGCCGGAGCTCTGCCGGGAGCCTTCAGGCCGGTTCCTCCGAGGGCTTTCGCTCTGCGCATCAGCCTCCTCAACCTCAGAATGCCCTTCATACTGCCACATGAGACTGGAAGGGTTAAATGGCTTTTGCAAACAGCCACTGTCCAGGAAAACTGTCAAAACATGGATGACAAGTGACAATGCCCATTCATTTCTTATGCTCACCGAATAAGTTCCGAGAAGCCCAGGTTGGTCAGTTTGGGGTACCTGGGATGCAGGTGCCCCACATCTGCGTGTGTGAGGAGGGTCTTAGCGTGCTGTGCCCAGGCCTTAGCAGACTCCTGGCAGCCCCCATGTGGATGATCAGCTCCCCCCGGGCAGCTGCCTGGCTCACATCTGCCGTGGCTCATGAACTCATGGGCTTCGGGGCTAGGGGCTGGTGTGCAGCAGTGCCACGCCTACCGTTGTCACACCTCCCGCTTGGTTCCCTTCAGTGTGGGTCAGACGGTGTGTACTCCCAGTGCTCATGGACAGCCAGGGTCCCTGTCTGTGTCTGTGTGGTGGCAGTGGGTACTCACTTCCCTGAGCAGATCGTGTATAAAGAACTTACTAGCACCGTGCCCAGCACCCAGTCAGCCTTCAGAGCTGAGCCCCGACGAGCACCACCCTCCCTGTCATACCAAGAGTGGCCTCCGAATGAGCCTCCCTTGGGGCTGGCTGTGAGACTGGGAGCTTCAGCCACCTCCAGAGAGAGCAGTGATGCTGGTCGTCCACACTGGGTGTCCCAGGGAGATCTTGAAGCCCCCAGGTTGGCTCTGTACAGCCTCCCGCCACACCCCCACTGTGGTCCCTGGTGCACACTGGGAGGGGAGCCCTCCCTGCACCATCATCCCCCAGCCCCCACCCCCACCCCTGAGAGAGTGGAAAGCAGGCCCCTCTCATGGAGGGGTAAGGCTCCGTCTCTGGCTCCCAGCTCCCTGTCAGCAGCAGGTAGACTCGGGTTAGGTGAGAGGCAGGGCAGGTGCTGTCTTCGTGCCCACAGCCCCAGTGCAGGGGCCTTAGAGCCTGAGCCTTAAGCAGCTAAACGGATGGCTGTAGGCTGTTCCCGCAAGGGCTGCCCAGCCACTGCCCAGCAGGGCCCTCCTGGGCTGGATGGGGCCAGGGTGGCATCATCACTTCAGCCCCGTTACCAATTTTCCCCTGGCAGACGCCTGCATATGCCTCCCACTTGGGGACACGAACAGCTGGCTCAGCTCGGGGCGCCCCATTTGGCGTTATTAAAAAACCGATTCTTTCTAATAAAGGCTGCTCTGAAGCACCGCAGCCCGGCTCAGGCCTGGGTTGTCGAGGACCCACCGGCTCGCTTCCTCTGATTGTGTATTCAGAGCAGATGCCGCACGCAGCCTTCCCGTGTCTGTGTTCCCGCAAAGTGGGTCAGACGCCGTCTTCTCCAAGCGGCGTTCATGGGTGAACTTGAGCTGCCTCCTGAAGTTCTCAGCCCCGCACTGCCACCTCCCCGCACTCCCACCTCCCCAGATTTGTTTTCCAAGCCACAGGGAGGGGTGGGATTCGGTGGTGGTGGCAGGCAAGACAGGAGGTCCCCAAGAGGAGACTATCACCTGGGGACATGTGGGCTTTCTGGTGTTTCCCTGTCCCCAGATCCGTGACTGATCTCTGTGGGGTGCCTCCCGGTGGGATTGCTCTGATCTGTCACCACCAGCAGCCAGGGGTCTTATGTGTCTGGGCCATCTGTTGCCCGCTGCTGCCAACTTGGCGTTTGAATTCCCTCACAGCCGCTCAACTAGTGCCTCTCGGGAGCCCAGGGAGGACCCCACCACCTCTGCCAAATGAGGACAGCACCTTCCTGCCCTCTGCATCCAGATACCCTTGCCCCACCGTCAGTGGCTTGTGTCCCCCACCCCCCGGGCCTCTGCCACGGCCCTGCCCACCCTCTCTTTGGGCCACTGTCCAAGACTCTCCTGGGCTGGTCAGTGTCCAGCTTTTACTGGTCATACTACTAGTGGATGGAATCTGGAAAAACCTTTCGTGTATGTTTCATTTTGGTCTTACTTTTATTCTCGGTTTTCTAGAAGTTCTCTCTGCAAGTCCGTAGAGGTCAGTTTATAGGAGAGAATCCGAGGGTTTCTGTCTTAGGGTCAAGTAGGCTCTTAATTAAAGTTTGCTGGAAAAGAGCCAGCTACCTGCCACCAAATGTCATCTGTCATTAGCATCTGTCAGGACTGACCTGAGAGTTCTGCTGGGCCTGAACACAGGCCGTTGCTCTTCCGGCTGCACCTCTCCTCTGCGCAGCCTTTGTCATCAGCAGCTCTGATCTGTGTGCCACCAAGTCCTGTGCAAACTGGCCACCAGATGAGGATGTCTACTCTGCCCAGGAGCTTGGTGGACAGCTGCCTGGGCACTGACAAAGCAAGGGAGGATATGTCCCAGGTCACTCATGGTCATGGGTCGAGATATCTGGCCTGATGATGGTTATGGGCATAGCCTCTGTGCAGAACTGGACTTCACATGGGCAGGGCCAAGCCGTCATGTACATCTGCAGCGCTGACGTGACCCACCGCAGCCCTGGAGCTCCAGATCTTACATTCAGGCCAGGGCAGTCGAAGCGTCCTTGTCCCGCCTCTCCTCGTCATCCTCACTCTTCCTTTTTTCCTCTCCTTCCCGTCTCTGCATCTTGCTGGCTGCTCCAGAGCGAAGGGCTGAGTGGCCTTCAGGAAAGGTGACAGTGCCTGAAATTTCCAATCTCCAGGACGGAGCGTAGTCGGCCAGCAGCCAGAGGTCCCTCGGCCCTGCCTTCCCACAATTACAACTGCGCTTGCTCTTGACAGCTTAAGAATGAAAAATTGAGACCCTGCCCTCCCGGGCATCAGCCCTGCTCCGGGGGTGTGGAGGAGTTGAAGGATGGAAAGGCCGGAACTCCTGACTTCCTGCCTCAGACTCGGCTGCTTCCGAGGCTCAGGCACCCTCCCAGGATCAGCTGCCCTTCATGCCACACATGGGAAGAGGAGGACTCTGCTCTGAGACCTTTGGGCTCAATAATTCAGCCACAGGGTAGAGCCCCGTCCTGTAAAGTTGATTACTTCAACTTCTCTTCTCCCATGACAGGATGGACAGAGCTAAAATCCAGAAAGCAACAGGGGCTGGCCCACGTGGGAAGGGAATCCACTTGGCTTTGAATTTCCTCATTAGCAGAGACCAGAGTGATTGCTGGGTGAGTTGTTAGAGGCAAGACCAGCAAACATCGAACATGTTACAGGCCTGGGATGAAAATCTGCCCCTGGGCCAAGATGCCTTTGGTGACAAGCATGTCTGTGGAGAGTGTCCTGTGTCCTCTGAAGGGAACTCCTCCCTGTCAGAGACCAAGTGTGGCCTTTCAGGCCATGAAAAGAGCCCCCACCTGACCACAGCCTGTGCCCAGGTAGAAGGTGACACCAGAGGAAGGATGGACCAGTGTGGGCTCCAGAGAGCCCATTTTCCTCATCCAGAGAGAGCACACACCCAGAGTCCCCAGATGACAGAGTGGTGGGGACAGCTTGGCTTCTTGTGGCCTTGGAAACAGTGGGGGTTACGAGAGGAGAAATGAAGGGTCAGTTCACAGAGCCATGTGAGCAGCCTGTCCGGTGTCGTCCTTGTCCCCACCCCATCCCTGACCCCCGAGCTCCAAAGTTTAGCTGACGCCAGTGATGGGGTGTCTCTGAGAAGAGTTCTGACAGCAGCTTGACCTGGCCAAGATGGGGGGTCACAAGTATGACCTCCATCCCCCTACTCAGAGGATAAGAAGAATTCAAGGAGAACTCAGGGTTGATGAGTTTCTCCTGCTTGCCTGGGAACAGGCTTTCAGAAGCAGAAGCGGATTTCTCTGATGATAAAAGAAACTTACAGGTTTTGAGCAATTACTGCGGGCAGGCTCTGCCCAAGCGCGTCACTGCTCCGTCGTGCCATTCCCTCGGTGCCGTGATCATCTCCACTTTGAAAGGTGACAGAACACAGTTCGCCCCAAGGTTACACAGTTAAGTGGCAGATTCAGGAGTTGCATCCAGTGTGGGTTGGCCGTTTCCAAGACAGGACAGTGTCTTGGGGCTTCACTCACCCCCCACGCTGTAGGCCCCTCAAGCCTGCGAATGGGGCTCTCCTTCTCAGTGGTTGGTCTGATTGTTTAAGGAACAAATGCCCTGTCACCTGCTCCTACTTTTAGGGCCAAGAAACTTCCTGGTCTTCAGAGGTTCTCAGCCCAGGCTGGTCTTACCCATCAGCCCTCCCAGCCCTCCAGAGACAGCTCTGCAGCTCAGCGCCCTCCAAGGGCAGTGCAGTGACGAAGGAGGAAGCTGGCGCAAGTCCTCCCCCAGACCCAGCTTCCTGCCCAGAGCACCAGGGCCCGAGCTGGTGGCGGGCACACCACTAGCCATTCATTATCATCAGCCCTGGCATGTCGATTCTCTGCTTGGAGAAGAGAGTGCCGCCTCCAGACAGCTGCGGTGATGGATGGCCTCCACCTCGCATGTGTCAAAGCCAGAGCCAAGTGTGGGGTTTGGGCGGCCCAGGCTGGAGCCTCCTCCAGCCTCAGGGCATCTGGGGCCAGGTTCAGAGGTTGTGGGGGCAGCTCTCCAGGAAGCAGCCCTGCCAAGGAAAAGCTCAGCCCAGCCGCTGGCTGATGGAAAGGGGCTGGGGCAGCTCACGCAGGGGGAAGCTAGTTAGACTCACCCTCGGCTGTCAAGGTCGTGGCTCCGCCGTATTACTTATCCCTTCCAGGCCCCTGCCCAAGGGGATGAGCAGGCTGAGGACAGGGCCTTGGGGCAAGAGCCGCTGGGCAGAGCCCTCCATGGCTCCCGAGAGGCTCTGTTCGAACTCTGGCCACTTCCATAGTACCCCAGGTCCAGCCACTGCCTCCCTTCTGCAGGGTGGGCCACCCTAGCAGTCCCAGCCCTAGAGGATGCAGAGGCTGTTTGTCCTCTGGCTTTTCAAGGAGTAGTGCAATGTCACAGGTCCACCCTAGGTCTCCAGTGTCCTTGTGCAAATCAGGGCAGATGGTAGGGTTAGATTTAGGGGACCTGGGCTGAGATTGGGGACAGGAGGCAGAAATCTTTCAAATTCCCAGTAAGTCAGGTGCCTCATAGGTACACACATACCACACACACCCACAGGCCACCTGGTCACAGTGAACCCCTGCTGCCCAATACAAATCCAATGCCAGCCACCTGGATGAGTCAGTTTTGATAACATAACTCATTTAACATATCAAAAATATCTTTAACATATAATCAATATGAACAAATGACCGATGAGGTATTTCACGTTTCTTTTTCACACTGAGTCGTTGAAACCCAGTGTGTGTGTTCCACACTTCAGCACTCCTCAGTGTGGACAGCCACCTTGAAGTGTGCAGTGGCCACGTGTGGCGTGGGCTGCCGTGGTGGCCAGCACAGCTGTAAATGCTTCTCGGGCTTCTCTGTCAGCTTGATGGTTTCATTAACATCTTCTGGGAAAGCCCCGGGCAGGGTAGAGGCATACCCAGAGGGGACCCTCACATAGTTTCAGAGCCTCGAGAGGATGAGGAAAAGGGTAAAACCACCAAGAGGGACCCCATGCCTGTCCTCAGACATCCACGATGAGCCCTGGTCAGTGGCCCATGCCTCACGCCGGCCCCACTCAGACCCCAGGATTCTGCAAGGAAGACACAGTCCTGCACAGGCCATACCGCCACATTCTGAGCAGCAGGGAGCGCCTCGCCACAGCTCAGGGATCAAGGCAGTGCCAGCTTGGCCACTTGATGTGCTGCCAGCCGCAGAGGCCCTGGGAGGGGCTCTTCCCTCTCACACCTCCATGTGAGCCGGCACTTCCGCTGTGGATGGATCTGGCTACTGGTGACTGATTTCTGCCCCTACCGACAGAGACCCAGGAGAGGTGAGCTGGGGGTGCTTGTTGGACTGTCAACAGTGAGCATCCAGGCCCAGAGCCCCGACCCCAGTTACCTGCTCAGCACCCACTTGGCCCCAAGAACACATCAACTGCAACCCCTATAAGATCTTGGCCAATGAGGCCCAGCACTCCTGCCCCAGGCCCCCCGGGGAGGTTTCGAGGGCAGGGCTCCTCGGAAGGAGAGATGCAAGAGAGGTGAGGGGGGGTGTTTACTGTCATCCTTTTATAAACTGGCACTGCCCTGACCCTTTGGCAGGCGTTCAGAAGGACTGGCCTGTCCTACTGCCTGCCCAGGCTGTGAGGACGGATGGGCGGACAGACAGACAGCTGGCTCCTGCAGGGATTTCTTATCTGGCTCTGCTGGAGGGTGAGGCTGTCTGGGGAAAGCACCATTTCTCTTCTGTATCTTGGTATGAAATATCACCTTGACCACTACACTTGGGGTTGCTGACGTCCTGAGAGTGGAAAGCTGATACTAACGCACCCCCACTGGCCTTTCCTGGGCTCCTCCCGACACTGCAAACTGGCGTGCCTCCACTGGCGGGTCCTGAGGACAGCACCCTGCAGCGGGTGTGTTAGGTCTTCTCGGAAAGAGAAAGGAGATGTCGTCTCTACACTGGCCGCTCGTGGCTCAGGACGTGTGCCCGTTCTGTCTCGGCTGCAGAGATGATGGCTTGCCTTCCACGCCTTTCCTCCTCACTCCCTCTCGAAGTGTCGGACGTGTGGGAGACGGGGCGCAGGCTGCGGCTGGGGTGGGTAGTGTGCTGGGGCCAGCTGTCAGGATGAGTCCGTGTCACGGGGCCTCAGCCAGGCTCTGCCTGTTGGCCTCCCCAGGGGGCCCTGACGCCTTGTGACTGCCCTGCCCTGCATGCCCTCCTAAACTGAGGAGGCTGTGGCAGCCACACGTGTGGAGGAGGAACAACCCAAAATATCCTTCCAATCCCTTCCGACACCTGATTCCGCTCTGGGAACCCCCCCACCCTTGGGCTTGGACACCTCCCGCCACAGGGATCGCATCATCTGCCCTGCAGCTGACGTGACTGTTCACCAGTCCTTTCTTTTGTTGTCATTTGTCTCCTGTAACTTCCACCTGTTGGTCCCCCGGACTGTAGGCTCCAGAAGGACAAGGCCTGTGTCTCAGTGCGTGATCCCCAGGTGCCCGGGGTAGTGCTGGCACTCAGCAGGCATTCAGTACATCTTGGTGGAGGGAAGGAAGGAAGGAAGGAATCGTCTGGTTGAGCCCATCGGTGACACAAAACAGTGCAGTGGTGTTTACATTGGCTGTTACTCAGGTATTAGAAGTCTCCTGTCCCCACTTGTCACTTTGCAGCTGAGCCTTCCGAGACCCGACAGCCACTCATGTGACGTGGTGTCAGCCTCCCTCCCCTCTGCATCCTCCCTGGCGCCTCACCCCGTGGAGCGTGACTTCCAGTGTGCGGTGCAGGGGCAGGTGGATGTGGAGCCCCTGGCTGCAGCCTGTGGTGGGTCAGAGAACAAGCTGACGGCCCTGCCCTGTGAAGTCCTGGGTGTCTGGTCCCCAGCATGTCTGGGAAATGCTCCCTGCTCTGTCCCGCCTCCGCACCTGTCTGGCCTCCCACACGGCCTCTACAGGGCCAGCACAGGGGCGGCCGGCCAGGCCCTGGGCTTCGGTGTGGCACTCCGAGCCCCGCTCCCCGCCCTGCTCCCCGCCACAGCCTGGCAGGGTCTCTCACAGTCTGTCATCCTCGTTTCATCTTGATTTATGATCAGACCTAATGAGTTTTTGGAGCAGCTGTCTCCCAGGGACGGGCGATCAATCTAGGAGATGGCTGTTGAACTCTGCTCCTCCTGCAGCCAGGGAGGAGGGGCCTGGGACAAAGAGGTGAGGTTCCAGGGCGGGACAGGCAGGCACTGGGGGTCAGGCCTCTGCCCCCTTTCAGCACCCCTCAAGGTCAGAGCCCCACCAGGTCCTCCTCTTCCCTTTTCTCTGTCTCCTGTCAGAACTCGGGGTGTAAGGTGGGACTGATTTCTTGTCATCTGGCTGGTTTGGAGACCATGCTGGAACACTTCCCTTCCCTCTCCACTCCCAGGGGACAGAGCCCAGCACCGACCTTCATGCCTTCATGGGAGTGGGAACCGGAAGGCCCTTCCTCTTCCAGGTTAGCTGGGGCCGTCCCCAGGCCCAGGCCGTCCTAGAACCAGCGCTGTCCCTGGTATGAGAGTGCCCCTTACTCACCTGCCAGCCTCCCCCGACTGGGGTGTGAGCGCCCTGAGGGCAGGCTGGGCCTGGCACACAGCAGGGGGGACCAGGGTCTGGCTGAGCGGCCTCTGCTCATAGGTGAGGTGCTCAGGTTTGCCCTACCTCAGGGCTGGTGGCATTTCCATGCTGCCAGCCTCGCTGGTTGAGCCTTTGACAGAACAGCACGAGGTGTGACTAACAGGAGGGCACGAGTGAGACTTGCTCCTGGGCCTGTCCCTCCAGGTGCTTGTCGGGGAGCTGCAACCCCACACGGTGACCACTTTTCAACATCCTTGAAATCACCTCCCAAGAGCTTCTAGCATCTTCTTTTCACTCCTGGATGGCAACAAACATCCAGCCTTGAGGGTAGAATATTTGGATTTTGAAAACAGACCTGTTGTTTTTGGACATGGATTTGATTAAGAGAATTAAGAGAACAAGACGGGTGGCTCATGAGGTGAAACTCATTATGGCTAGACAGTTGTGAGATAAATTTTTTTATCACCACCACCATGGCTTTGTAGGCCATCCTGAAAGTTCTAGAAGATGTCGTACATCATCATTGGCATAAAATGCAGCCTCCCAAGACAGCGGCTCTGGAGGACCCCACTAGTAGGCATACAGTGGGGACGGGGGCGGGTGTGCACATACATGCACACGCTCTGTGCAGTCGGTCTCATTTCTTTGGAAACCTGCCCCATAAGTTGGTGTGTTCACATCAGGCAAGCCCCAGTCAGGCTGTCCAGGCAGCTTGCCTCGAAGCCAGCCAGCCACTTCCTAGCTGCCTTTCTTTGGAGATTTAAGGCTGGGGAGTTAGAGGAAGCACTAGCCTGCATCTGGCCGGAGAGAGCGGGATAGGGTGTTCATCCTCCTCCTCCTGCCTCCCACCTGCCAGACCCGGGGCCTGAGGCCGAGTAACAGGCTAGAGGATTCTTCCACTTGTCTCTAAATTCATGCCAGCCTTGGCCAGGGCCAAGTGCCAGGTCACAAGGTGGCACCCCGAGGTGGCAGTGGCAGCCCAAGATGTAAATCTTGCCTTACGGCAGCTGCTCCCTTTGCCCTGACCCTGCCCTCCTTGTTGTGGCAGAACTGTCTGCTGCAGCCTCCTGAGTGACTAATCACCAGGTGGCCCGGGCCTAGCTGCCAGCTGCACCCCTGACCCTGCTCAGCCTGTGCCGTGATCTTCTGGCACACGGGCTCCACCTGCAGCCTGTCTAGTCTTTCCCAGGTGCCCCTCCTTCACCTGCCCCGGCGCACCCCTCCCACGCCCACCCCCAGATATCTCTGCAACAAGCAGACTGTCGCATGGCTGTCCCATGGTTGTCTGTGCCCCCAACACCCAGAGGGTCCACCCAGAGGCAGTTTGAGGCAGAGGGAGGAACTAGGTCGCCACTTCCCCTTGACTGACCAGGGCTGGGAAGATTTGCAGTGCCCCTGGAGCAGTGGGAGTTGCAGGGCCCTGGAGTGGCAGGGACTGGAGTGGGCTGCGAGAGTCAGAAACAAATCATCTTCTTTGCTGGCAATTGTCTCAGGCCTGTTTCCACGCTCCCTCCTCCCCCTGTCCCCAATAGTGTCAGGCAGTTCTGATTAAAGGTAATAGATGAAGACTCCATCCTGCTCCCCAATGACATGGTGGGAAGACATTGCCTGGCTTCCTGTGGGTCCAGCAAAACCACCCCTTCCTTCCAGGAGTGGGGGAGTATTACATGGCCTGAAGGGGACAGTGGGGTCCCCCTCACCTCCCACCGAGGGAAGAGCCTCTCAGCTTCTGATGGGGCCCCAGACAGGAGTGGCTGAGCCACTTGCTGGCCTTTTCCGGCCCACTGCACCATCATGCCTGCCTGTGTGCTCACCAAGAAATGTCACATGTCCTCGTGGGCTTTACCTGAGGAATGGGACACAAGCTAGAGGGGCTGTCAGATGGTTCTGAACAGAGACAGCAGGGATGGGACTCCAGAAGGACACAGGGACATTGGTGGTCTCTGTGTGCGTCAAGTAACTAACAGTGACAGTTCTGGGTAGTCTGAAGCCATAGGGGCAGGACACACAAAGCTCTGGGAGTATTGTCTTCTCAGACTGCCGGACACTCGTCCTCTGGTGGTGTGTTTTCCTGAGCCCTGCTGCGTGCCGGCTCTGCTCAGCCTGTCTCTGGGCAGCTCACGCTCTGGAGCGCAGGCTGGCGGGCTGTCCGCCGGGGGAGGCAAAGCCAGTCTGGCCCCATCAGCAGGAGAAGCTTGTTTGCTCTGAACGGATAGGGCCACAGGTCCCCTTCCACTTCCTCAGCAAGTCACCTGTCCCCAGCTGTGCCACCAGGCCCAGAACAGAGCTATGTGCCATGCACCTCCTGCCTTGTTGTCAGCAGCTCAGGACTCAGCAGTCCCCAGCATTGGTCCTTGGTGCCACTTCTCCCCTGGAGTGACCACTGGCAACTTCTTGCCTGTTCTGAGCCCCGGAGCAGCCTCCTTTCTGCTCAGGGCTCCCAGCATTCCTGCCTGTTTGCCTTCAGCTGTATCTAGTAGGTGCCCTTGGCCCAGGGGGACCCCTCCTCCCAAATGCTCTGTGCCCACTGCCTCTGCCCCCCAGCTCCCCAGACATACATCTCTTTAAACCAAGGGAGGAAGAATGAGCACGAGTCATGACCCAGCCTGCTGCCGGCCACGAAGCTGGCAGACCCCTGAAAGCCCCTGACAAGAACTCGGCCACCTCCAAGAGGACAGAGCACTGCCGCCACCTCTGCAGTGCAGGGCCACCCTGCTGACGGCCTGATGCAGCCCTGTCCCTGCATGCCCAGGCCCCGTGCTTGGGGCAAGGGAGAAACAGGGCACGGAGAGGCCTGCACAGACCTTCCCAAGAGCAGCAGACACCGTGGCCTGCCCGGGACGTGGCCTTCGGGCTGCATGAACGTGCAGTGCAGTTAACGATTCTTTCTCATGGGGCTACAGTCCTTCACAGGCCCCCAGACCAGAATCTGCCCAAGGCAGGGCTGTGCCCGTCCACCAGGCTAACCAACCCCCATTGTTTTCCAGCCTTCGCCGTCATGATCGTGCTGGCGCTGGTCCGCATCGCACACGGCCACGGGGAGGGGCACCCGCCCCTGGCCGACCTCTCTGGGGTCCGGAACCTGTTCGGGGTGTGCGTGTACTCCTTCATGTGCCAGCACTCACTGCCGTCCCTCATCACCCCCGTCTCCTCCAAGCGCCACCTCACGCGGCTGGTGTTCCTGGACTACGTGCTGATCCTGGCCTTCTACGGCCTCCTCTCCTTCACCGCCATCTTCTGCTTCCGCGGAGACAGCCTCATGGACATGTACACCCTCAACTTCGCGCGCTGTGACGTCGTGGGCCTGGCCGCCGTCCGCTTCTTCCTGGGCCTCTTCCCCGTCTTCACCATCAGCACCAACTTCCCCATCATCGCCGTGACCCTGCGCAACAACTGGAAGACGCTCTTCCACCGCGAGGGCGGCACCTACCCGTGGGTGGTGGACCGCGTCGTGTTCCCCACCATCACCCTCGTGCCCCCCGTGCTCGTGGCCTTCTGCACCCATGACCTGGAGTCCTTGGTGGGCATCACGGGGGCCTACGCGGGCACCGGCATCCAGTACGTCATCCCCGCCTTCCTGGTGTACCACTGCCGCAAGGACACCCAGCTGGCCTTCGGCTATGGGACCGTCAACAAGCACAGGTCCCCTTTCCGCCACACCTTCTGGGTGGGCTTCGTGCTGCTCTGGGCTTTCTCCTGCTTCGTCTTCGTCACTGCCAACATCGTCCTCAGTGAGAGCAAGCTCTGACGGCAGGACGGGTCTGGTGATGGCAGCCTCTCCGCCCGCAGAGCTGAGATTTAGTCGCCTCCCAGGACTTCTTGGGGCAGGTGAGACCATGGCTCTCAGAGGGGACCCTCCGCCCAGCCCCAGGGGTCTTCTCCCCTGCCCAGACTCTGCCCAGTGTGCACTTGGCCTCGCTCACTGGGGGCTCTCCTCCCAGCCCCCCCTGCCTGGGCACGCACAGCTGCCCCCGGGCCCGGACTCCTTACCGGAATCACCCTGTTTTACAACACCCTCCATCCCCCACCGCCAGATGCGGGCTCCTCCCCACAAGGTGGGAGATGCAGTGCTGGCACTGCCGCCATTTGTACCAGCCCCACGTCCCCTCCTGCTCCCTCCACAGACCCCTCCTGTGTCCCTGTCTGGAAAGTCTCTACTAGCAGCTGCTGCCTCTTCCGAGGCAAGTCCCAGGCACTAAGCATCCTAGCCGGCCTGCCTGTGATAGGCAGGGCCACCTTCCCGCCAGGCCTGGGAGTCACTAAGTGCCCCTCCTAGGAGAGGGCCTGGCTGGCCCCATGACAAGAACAGGAAGTGCTAATTGGGACCAGGGCCTGGACCAGAGCTGTGAGGGCCCTTGCTGTGGGCGCCAGCTCGAGAGCCGCAGGCTGGAGGGAGCTCCCCTTCCACTGAGCACAGCAGCCTCTGTCTCTGAAAGGGACCTGCTGCTCCCCTGGCTGCCCCACTGGAGCCCGCAGGGCCTCTCACAGTGTAGGGGGCCGCTGGAGGGAAGCCACCCCCACCGAGCGCCCTCAGTGGCCTGGGAGAGCCCCGATGTCCACCATGCAGGAGCGCTAGCTGCTCCCACTCCAGTGGCTCCCTTAGGAGCTGGGTGTGGATGCTCAGTGTTCATGCTCTTCATGTCCTTTGGGTGACATGGGGTTGGATGAGGCACCCACCACCATTCCCCAGCCACCTCCCACTCACAGTCATACACACAACTGGGGCCAGCCTCCTCGGAAACACAGGTGACTCAAATGAACTCTGCATTTTCAATGTGCCTTCTCCTGCTTCAGGACCTAGGGTCCTTCCTGACCCTGCCTGGCTTACCCCCAGCCCTGGGCCTGGAGCTGCCTCTCTGGGGCGGGGCCTGAGGCCCCTGCCCCTCCCTCTCAATCCAGTGCCTTGCTTAGCCCTCCTGGGGAACCTCCCTGCCACCCTCCCCTGCATCTCATTGTCTTCAGGCCTGGGACAGAGCAACAATGTCAGGTCTGCTGGGGCTCCGGGTGGTCTCAGGGTCGGGGGGACGTGTGGGATTTGCAGGGAACATGGGGAGCCCACAGGAAAGCCGCCCTCCACCTCTGCCCTGGCAGCCGCAGCCTGAGACCCCCGAATGGTGCAATTGGCCGATCACTTTCTCACTGCCATCGCGCCTGGGCAGTCCTCATGGCTTGTCCCCGCGTATCATCATTTTCCACCACAGGAAAAGCGAATGCTCCTCCCCCATCTGCCATTGTGGCTTCTTCCCAGGAGGCCCTTCAGGGTGGGCAGAGCAGGGGCACCACGGTGGCAGGGCGAGAATAAGGAAGACTGGGCCATGGTGTGGGCCGTGCCCGGAGCTGCCCAGCTGTTTGCTGAAAACTCAAAACATCTGTACTTACTCTTTGCTGATGACGTTCCCTCTTGCTTAAGGACAAAGCAAATTAAATCATCCCGCCGCCCCAGGCTCCAAACCAAATTTTGGACTCGTATTTATTAGCATCATAAAGCCCAGGTTGATTTATGTGACGATCTGGAGCCACACAGCGATGGAGTCAGTGGCTGTGTCCCCGCTCCCAGCCGGGGCAGCCTAGTCCTGGATGGAATTGGCCCGAGGTGACCGTGCCGTAGATGCCTGGCTGGGCCCTCAGCACTGCCGCCATCTCGCTGCTCTGCTGCTCATTCTCCTGCTGCCCGTCCTGCCACAGGTCAGATGGAGTGCCACTGACAGCTGGGGGGCTTGGGGCCAGGAAGAGGGGTCCCCAACAGTGAGACATTCCCCGGTGATGCTGGCTCTGCACAGACATTAAGCACATTTAACTGCAACTGTTTTTATGTCAACGTGGTGAGGTGGGCAAGGCAGTCGTGGTTTCCACTTTGCAGATGGGCCCCTGGGGTCAGGGGTGGGGAGAGCAGAAGAGGCTGCCAGCCCAGCCTTGCCCGAGTACAAGTGTCGCTGTGGAGGAGATCTTCACTCACAGCTCCAGCCCACGTCCTCCACCTGGGCTACCCCACACGCCCCTGAGGGCAGGCCAGGCCAGGTGGGAGCGCGTGCTCTGCCTCCCTCCTGCGGAAGCACTGGGTCCACCTGAGCGCCAGAGCCTGGTGTCGGCAGAGCTGTGCCTCACCTGAGGCCAGACCGGTGGCCTCTGGTTATAGATGGAGCAGATGGTGGGTGACGGGCTAGGAGGCACTGCTGCCGGGTGGAGGGTGCACAGTGGGCACTCTGCCGGGCCCCCAGCCACACAGCTGTTCCCACCACAAGGGGTCTGGGGCCAAAGCCAGAGCGGTGGGGTGCCATGCCCCACCTCCTGGGAAACCAGCCCAGAGGGGCAGTGGCTGGCAGTGCCCGGCCCTGGGGAAGCGGAAGGCTGAGACTTCACTTGTCCAGGAGGCAGACTGTCGAGCAAGGCCGACTCATGGTAAGGGCCACTGAAAAGCTGGCTCTTCAGAGACCAAGATCCAGGGCACAGCAGAGAGTTTGGGGTCCCTTCTCCCGGGGCCCATGGCGTGCATTGCACACTGGAGGCGTAGCATCTGCTGAGGGCCAGTACGTGCTGGGCACAGCGCTGGGCACTTTCCGAGTGGACAAGCAGCCAGACCTGCCGCTTGCAGGCAGCGTACCTCCGTGAGCTCTCCTGGCTCGTTAGTAAAGTTGGTGACAGTAGCTGTGTCACTGATTGGTTGTGGGAATTAAAGTACTGAGCTTAGTGCCCGGCACAAAAGTGCTCAATAAAGCTGTTCTTTACTGATGCCTTTCTATCTTGTCACTTGCCTGCAATGACTGCACTTGTAGCCAAGGACCCCTGACTCATCTAGGACTCCAGGTATCTACTTGGTTTCACAGCCTCCTAGTGAGTTGAATGTCATCTTGTAGCCACAGCCTGCTACAATTCAGCCACAGGAAATTGACCTGAATTCAGAGTCTACAGGGTTTTGGGGCTTTGTCCCCTTTCAAAGACAGGACATGCCAGGCTAGAGGGTCCTGGCCAAGGATATCGGCCCACCCTTTTGTAAGCTCTGCCCCCATCCCCAACACACCTGGCTCCCTGGGCAAAGCTGGCATGGACCATGAGCTGCTCAGCTAGACATGAGGCAAAACAGCTAGGGCAGCGGCAGGAAGGTCCTGGTTAGACAGACCAGTGACAAGAGCCTCTCTTCCTGCATCTCACGAAAAGAAAAAAAGCAGTATGTGGGGTCAGGTGCCTCGTCAGCAGGCCTTCGCTGTGATGAGCTCACGTCCAGGGCCTCATCTCCCTCCCATCTGCCCTGCCAGGCTTTCTGCCCTCCCCTGGGTGGCACAGGAGGCAGGGAAGCCAGGCCAAGCTCACTCTGAACTCACAGGAGCATCCTTCCTGCCCCCTGTCCCCGGGGCCCACCCCCACCCCCACCAAATATATCCTAGAGAACCGCCCCCCACCGTCCACCAAGGGAGCCAGCAGCAGGCTCAGGTCCACATTTGCCTCTTAATTATCTTTCCGGTTCTTGCTTATTAATGATCTTGAGCAGCAAGCAGAGCAGCCTGGACCTCAAACTCCTCCCAGTGTCACCCGCTGCAGCCCTGAATCCAGAGCTCCAGGCAGACCCTGACTCAGTGAGGGAGGAGTCAGGTCCTGGGGCTGGTGGCCAGCAGTTAGCCCTTTCACCACCCCTGGCTGCAACCAAGGGCAAGTTCCCTGCTGGAGTGCCTGCCTAGACTCTCACTGCCCACCTGTTGTACCCTCCCCCTCCCCAATCCTGGACCTAGATCCAGCCCACGACAATCCACAGGGGCATAAAATGTGAAAGAACTGTCACAGACCGGGCCACCCATTCTTGGGGTGGTCACTCTCCAGCCAAGAATGGAGGGGTACCCACCTTACTACCTCAGCTGGCCTAAACCCTAAAGCCAGATAAAACAGGTTCAGTTCTCATGGCCCCAACCCAAGCAGTGGGGTCTTCAGAGACTGAAGAGGGAAGCCGGCAAGGAGCAGTGGGGAAAGGCACTGGGCAGAGACACCTAGCACGGCACCCTCCTTCCTCCCCACTAGGAGCCACTCTGCCTGCACCTGACAGGCCTTTACATCCTCAGCAGTTAGCAAAGATAGAATTCTATTCTAACAGAATCGATAGAGCTCACTGTTGGGGAATGAATAGATGAATGAATGCTTGCTTGCTTCAGAGGGTCATTGTGGGGGATAAATGTAATCGAAGATGTGAAAACATTGAAAATTGTAAGCGAAAGCCATCTCTTTAGGTGGTCCAAAGCCAATGATGTGTGACAGAGAAAGGAGGTAGGGCTAGGAGCCCCAGACGGAGGACACAGGACAGAGGCAGCAGGGAGACTCTCCCTCCAGAGGAATCCTGGCACCTGCAAGGCTGAGCAGTGCCTGACCCAGCAGCCTCCTGAGCCCCGAGAGCAGTTCTGAGCCTCGCACTTCAGCGACAGAGACGATGCAGCCAGCAGGGCACAGGCGAGCCTGGCAGACCTTCCTCTGCCTGTTCCACCATGACACGGAGGCTCCCAGGAGTCCCTGGGAGGGCAGGATAGCCACAGCCCCTGGCACGAGCCTCCCTTTTCAAGGAGACTGAGGGACAAACTCCAGCAACCACCAGAGCCCCCAAGCACACTTGTCACATCCAGCACCAGGGAGCTGGCACTGAACACCAAGTGGCCTCTGCCCCCTCTCAGCCTCACCTCCTCCCCACGTCCCTCTCAGAGGGAGCTGTCCACCTCCTCTAGGCAGACGCCTCGCCTGGGAAACCGGGACACTCCCAGGATGCTCCCACTGCCTACAGGCTGTGCTGTGTACCCACCCCACCCAAGGATGCAGAAAGAGACAGCCTGGACCAGTGGGTTGTAAAAGGTTGGTTTAATGTCCCAGTGCTCCGATGAGAAGAAACTCTAGCCAGGTGGAGCAAGGATCCAGCCTGCAAGGTTCCAGCCTCCATGCCCCCACACCAAGGTCACACAGCCGTGACCAAGAACTGGCAACACCAGGGCAGGGAGACCCTCACAGGTCTGACCCATGCTGTTGGCTGGGACTCTGCGCTGGGTGGGTAGGATTTTGCATCGTAAGGGGACAGCCAGAGCCCAGCCCAAACCAGGGCCCGAGTCTGCTGAGGTCCCTGAACTGACCATGGAAAACATCATCTGTCACTGGAGTCCCATGGGCAGGATTTCATCCTGGTAGAAGCCAGAGAACCCAGCAGACCAAGAACCAGAGCGTCTGACACTTCACACTTCTGACTCCAAGCTAGAGATCCGCCTCCAGGTGCAGGGTCCCAGAAAGCCTTGTGTTCCACAGGCTACCCTGCTGACCTCGGCCAGTCCGCCACTGTCCCTGTAGCCTGTGCTCAGCCCCAGAGTCCTGTCCCTGTGACCCACAGGCCTCCAGCCCCCAGTGAGCCAGGGGCCGTGGCTGGCACAGGGTGGGAGGTGAGGGCAGACAGCCCCCCAGCAAAACGGCAGGTGGGCATGGGCGTGCAGACAGACGTGCCGCTGGTGCTGCCAGGCGGGGACCCCCGCCGGCACGCCCTCCAGGCAAGCCTCCCGGTAGGACGGCAGCCGCATGGACTGCGCCTGCGCGAAGCGCCTACAGGCCGGAGGGCCGTCGGGGCGGGCGCAGGCGGGGCCCGGGCACCCGGCGGGCAGCGAGCTGGGCTGGGCAAAGGCCTCCGCCACTGAGCTGGGCAGGGAAGCGTGGCACGGGCGCAAGCCCCGGGCCCAGGCCGTGCGCAGCAGGGCCTCCCGCCTGGCTAGCTGCTCCGGCCCGAGCAGTGGCAGGTCCTCCGGCTCCGGGGACTCCAGGAAGAGCGGGAGGAAGGGGCGCCCCGATCGGTTGGCTCGAGGGAAGGAGCTGTAGTGACAGCACGCGGGGGACAGAGGACGCTCTGGCAGCGCGCGCCGCTCCGAGGTCGAGAGATGCCGCCCGCAGTGCCTGGCCCGCACGGGCCACCGCGCCTCCCAAACGGGCCGGCGCGACACCCGGGAGCTGTCTGGCAAGGGCGACCCGGCCGTCAGGGGGCGGCCCGGGGGCTTCGGGGCTCTGCGCACCAGCGCGGCACGACCCCCGGCTGGCGGCTCCCAGTCCCTGGGACGCGGTTCGGGGGGCGGGCCGGGAGTCGACGGACGCGGGCCAGGGCCGGGCTGCGGGGCCGGGCAGTTGGGCGGCGGGGGCGCACGGCGGCTGCCACCCCAATTCTCAATGGTGCGCGTGGCGCGGTCCAGGGAGCTGCTCACGCCCGCCGTGGTCACCATGTCGCGCGCCGCCTGCAGCATCTTGAGCACACTAGCCTGGGCCGAGCTGGCCGTGAGGTCCGGGCTGGGTGGCTGTGGGGGGCTGGCCAGGCTCTGCACCCCGTTGAAGCAGCTGTAGATACCCTGGGCGGTAGGGAAGAGACAGTCCGTAAGGGGCGCCCTCCTCGTAGGGACCTGTAGCGACTGTCCCCGCCCCTCCCGAGGCATCAGCCTTTTCTAGGTCCCAGGAAGCAACTCTTTGTGAAGGGTCTCCCCTGTGCCAGGTGCTGTGCTGCTTCACCCAAGAATGAGTTGTCTGAGCTCCCCAGGGCAGCTCAGTCTCCAGACCACTCCAGCTAGGGTCTGGCACAGTGGGGGTTCAATGCGGGCATGCCTGTGGGAGGAGGGCTCTGTTCTTCGTGTGCTCTGCCATGCTGGCCACACCACCTCTTGGGACCCGGCTTTACCTCTGTAAATGGGCCGTGGCCAGCTCTGACTTATCTGGGTTGGTGGCCCTAAAGCTGCAGCCCGTGCAGGGAGAGGCGGGCACTCACCCTGCTGAAAGCCAGCAGGAAGTCCAGCTGGGACGTGCTGGGCACCGAGTGCCGTAGCTTCCAGTAGACCAGGTGCTCCCAGGCGAAGACCAGCAGCGCCAGCCCCATGGCCACCAGCAGCATGTAGAAGACACCGGCCATGTTGTCGATGTCCAGCTTGCTGCTCATGACCTCGTTCTTCTCGGTCTGGCAGATCCCCGAGAGCCACACCGTCTCCAGTTTCTGAGTCTCTCCTGGGGGGGCATTTCTGGCTCAGGAAATCCCTCTAAACGGACCCCCCAAAGCTCACCACAAGCCTGCAGCAAAGAGGGATCTGGGCCCAAGGTGCCACCCCTTCTTCCCCAGGTGGACAGCACAGGGACCAAGCCCAGCAGAAGCAGGAAGGTGGGGTGGGGGTCAGTGAGCAGCGGAAGGAAAGCAGAGTGGGGGTCCTTGGGTCCTCCACCTGCCCACCTCCAGTAAAGGGCACCCACATGCCCAGTAAAGGCTTGTTGACTGGGTAGATTTTAGCATTCACTCATTCACTCGTTACCATATGCTAATTAACTGTCTACATGCCAAGCATGGAACTGGGCACACACAGACCAAAGGCCTAGGTACCGCAGCACCCTCACCGTGATCACTCTCATCATTATACGGTACTGAAGAAATCAGACCATATTTTATCTAATAAGGACGGAGCTCCTCTAAACTCAAAGCTCTCTGGGCTTGGGGGGTGGGCTGGGCTGGACCACTCACACTTGTGGGACTAAGCAGGGCTCTGGCATTACCCCATGTAATCTCAGGATGGAAATGCAGGGACCATCCTGGGCAAAGGAGGGGCTCATCTGGGAGAGACCATGGGGGGCATATTGGGGAAAAGAAAGGGGTTCAGCCACTGCCAGCCCCCGTGTGGCTGAGGGGCTGCCCAGCTCTAGCTCCTGCTCCCTCCCTGCAAACCCATCTCTTCCCCAGGTCTCTGTCCAGTTGCTCTAATACCCACCCCCGCCAGCTGCCCCTCTCACCCCCCAGAGACCTCTCCCTGCCCACAGGCCTGGAGACTCAGAACGGTGGATAACATGCTGAGCACCGTGGGCTCCATGGTCCACCCTGGACCCACACCAGCCCCCAGCAGTGGCAGCACCCACCGTCCCCCAGGAACTGCAGGAGTGCCAGGTCTATGGCCCGCTTCCAGTGGGACTCCTTCTGCATGGCAATGCCGTAGCCAGTGGTGGCAAAGACCTTGCCAGAGCCAATGGTGACCAGCTTGCAGCCCTCGTCCTTGCCCGCCATGTAGTTGAGGACAGCAGCGTCATAGATGAAGGCATCCAGCTTCCTGGGAACAGGCTGAGCCCTCAGGGCCAGAAACCAAGTGGGGAGGGAGGGGGCCTGAGAGAGGTCTGAGCCACATGAGCCTGGTGGGAACCAACCAGGAGGGGTGGGGGAGGAATCTTCTCTATTTCCCCTGGGTCCTCGATGTAGGGAGGACCCCTCTCACCCTCCTCCTCACAGAGGCCAGGGGACCTGCCCCCAGAGAACACACGCTATCTCTGCCCAGCCCTCCGCGCCCCTAAGACACAGAGAAGGTCATAACAACTGCCTCAGGGCAAAGATGAACTTTGCTCAAGGCCACAGCTGGGTCTGGGTCACAGGGTGGGCTTCCATCTTGGTTTCAAGCTCCGTCTGTCCCAAGACCGCCACACCCCACCCCTAGGAGTCCTGCAGGACAGCCCATTCCCACTGTCCCCACGTGGGGTCCCTCAGGAAGGGACAGAGCTAAGGCTGGTCACTGGGGAGACACGTGGATGGACAGTCAGGGGTGGGTGCAGGGGGACCCACCCCATCTTGAGGCTGGTGAGCGCGTCCTCCACCGAGCGCTGGTTGAACTTGACCATGTGGCTGTGCATGTCGCGGTAGTTGCTGCGGATGTTCCGCTCCGTGCTGCCGTTGGGCACTGTGCCGAAGCGGAAGGGCGGGTACTGGTCCTGAGGCCGCTGAAACTGCAGGCACAGCGCAGCAGCCAGTCGTAACCCTTCCCCCAGCCCTCCAGGCCAAAGCGCGAACCCACCCCAAAGACCAGCTCCCGCAGTGTGGACTTGCACGGTCACAGCTGGAAGTTCTTAAGACTGGCCAGGCCACTCCTGTGTTTTCCAAATGCAGACTCTGAGGCCAGGACAGGGAGAGACTTACCCAAGGCCACTCAGTTGGGGGACCTGAGCCATCTCTTGCCCAGGCCCCGATTCTCCCCCCATTCCACAGCTTCTTCCTGCTCCAGGCTCCAGCTCCAATCCCCCAGACCCTGGCTGTCCTGCGTCTGTCCCCTGCCAAGGCCTGTCCCCACCCTCAGTGGCCCCCACCCTCCACCAGCAGTGGCCCCAGAACCTTCTTGTCACTGAGGCCCGACACGGTGTCGATGTACTGTTCCTGGATCATGAAGGCGGCCAGGTTCGCCGTGTAGCTGGCGAGGAAGATGACAGCGAAGAAGGCCCAGACCAGGACCATGATCTTGCTGGTGGTGCCCCGGGGGTTCTCAATGGGCACCGAGTTGTTGAAGACCAGCGCCCACAGCAGCCACACGGACTTGCCGATGGTAAAGGACGGGCCCCCGGGCTCTGGGGGCAGAGGGTGGACACTGGGGCCCTTCTTGCCAGCCACGAAAGGGCTCAGGTCTCAGCCTACCCGATCCATCGCTCCTGCCCTGCCTGGGTGGGGACCCCCCTCCTTGGCCATCCCCAACTTAGGCCAAGTCAGCTCCCCCGTGTGTGTCTCTCATCTGATCAGCCCCAGCACATGCTGTCTGACGGCCGGGGACCTCCCACAGGCATTCTCTGAAGGAGCCTTTGGCCCTGAGCCCAGTCCTCGGGGATGCCCAGGCCTGCCACTCCCGGGCCTGGCGACAGCTTACTCTTGCCTCTGGTGAGGTTCTGGTTGTAGCTGACAGGGCTGAAGTACTCGAACATGAAGACGGTGATGGCCACCACGGTGAGGCACATGACGAACATCATCACCCACACGGCAGGGCTGTAGGGCTCTGGAGGCAGAGAGAGGCAGCTCAGGGGTCTTGCCCCCCATCACCCACATGGTCAGAGCACTCTGCCAGCTAGTGGGCTCTGCGGACCGAGCTGAGGGTACCTCTGCCTCTCAGGGCAGCAGATCCCCAGGAGATACCCCCAGTGTCAGGGTCCCCAGCATTCCTGGTCTCCTCCCTGGCCTCACCCTGGGACAGGTACACATCACCTCACCTTAAGACACTTCCCTTTGACTTCACGTCCCCTGCCTGGCCCAGCAGTGATGATCTGGTCATTCTTTCCAGAATCAGAGCCTCTAAGGCCAAGTCTCACTCCTCATCTGACACAGAACTGAGGCCCAGGGAACTGGAAACCGCCCCGAGGTCTCAGACAAAATCATTTCTGTCTCCTTGCATAAGAAGTCATTCCTGCCATGAGCACTTGCCCCCTAGCTCTGATGGCCATCCTGTGAAGTGGGAGTTATTTTCTTCCCCGTGGCTGAGGAGCCCACTCAGAGAGGTTCAGCGGCTTGCCCAAGGCCACACAGGAGGAAGGGGCAGAGCGGGGATCCTCACTGTGCCTAGCCTGCCTCGCCTGTCCTCACAGCTCTCTCGACCTTCTCACACTGCAAGTCCCACCTGACCCCCGACTGGGCGCTCTGAGGAGGCAAGGACTATGACTGTGTCCCCAGCACCTGGCATGGGGCCTGACACAGGGGGGCTGCCCAGCAAGAAACCAGCGCCTCGTCTACACTCTGCCAGTTCCCTGACTCCCCACAGAGCCTCTCCCCTTGTCCACTGTCCCGGCCAGTGGCACGTCCTGAGGCCAGCCTGCCCTCCTGGTTTTCCTGGCCCTCACAATGGCACCCTGATTTGTCCTGCCTCCCCAACCACCCTCACCCACACCCAGGCTCAGAACCAAACCCCAACATCACTTCTTCCTTCTCCAACTCTCGCAAGGCTGCTGTGCTCAGCCGCTCAGGGCACCCAGCTCCACTTCTCCACCAGGCTCCGTGCCCACTCCAGAGCCCCTCCGCCCCCGGAGCCCTCCCTGCCCACCCCAAGCCTCACCCAGGAAGGCCGAGGGGGAGACGGTGCCATTGCTGCGAGCCACCATCACACTGATGCCCGTCTCCACAAAGGGCACAGAGAAGTCCACGATCTCAGAGCGCTCCTCGTTGATGGTGAGGGAGCCAATGGCCATGTCTGCCCGCTTGTAGTACACCTGGGGGCCGCAGGGGCCACGTTGGGGGTGAAAAAGGGGCTCCCGAGGGCTGAAATGCTCTCCCCAGGGACCCCTCCAGCACCCACTGGCTGGGTCAGTTGTTCCCACCTGGGGTCCTCAGAGCTCAGCTGTCAGTATTGATCACATTGGGGTCATCACTGGTGACAGCCCTGTCTCCCCCCAAGGGGCATCTGAGCAGTTCGTGGGGTGTGGGCAACACGCTCGGTGACCAGGGAGGGACCTCAGGGCTGGGCCTACCTCCCCGATCATGCCGTTCCACACGCCGCGCACCCTCTTGCCATGCTTGCCGTTGGTCACCAGGTACAGGTCATAGGAGAACTTGACCACCTTGGCCAGCTTCTTGAGGATGTCGATGCAGAAGCCCTTACAGCAAAGCTTGGTGTAGGGGGCCACGTCACTGCTGCTGCAGCCACCACCGCCACAGACCACCAGGAGTCAGAGCATGTCTTGGCCCAGCCCAGCACAGCCCCACCCCACCAGCTCCTCCCAGCCTGGCACGTGGACCCCGCACACCCAAGCATAAGACACACAACACCTGCCCACCACACGGCAACACACAGCTCACACTGGGCCTCCCTGGGTGTCTCCTCGGACCTGAAGGTGTGGTTGCTCTGCCTGCGACAGGGCACGGTGTTGGGTACGCAGCCGCCGGTGCCAGGGTCAGGGCTCTCCACAATGACAAAGGGCCGCTCTTCCAGCGTGGCCACCGTCAGGTGCCGGCTATCTACCACAGGCTGCAGGGAGGCACTGTAGCGAGGCCACACCGGGTACTTCATGTGCAGGACGCCATGCTCCCAGCGCCCCACCTGCAGAGGGTGACTAGCCTCAGCCCAGGACCTCCAGCCCTGCTACCCCTACCCTCTAGGTGCGGCCTGCCAGGGCCAAGAATCCACCTGTCTCACCTAGGGATGCTGGGGTCAGGACAGAGTAGGGTCTGGAGAAGGAGCATTTGGAGGAGAGCCAGAGCAGGGCCTGAGCACCAGCCAGAGGGGCAGACTCCCTGGGGCCCTCTCCAGCCTCGGCACTGCTGCCAACCCACAGCATCTTCCTAAAGCCCAGACCTGACCATGTCTCCCCATGCTGGTTCCCCCAACCTTGATGGAAAGTCCTTAGCTGGGCCCTTCACGCTCAAGTCCAACATCCCCCCTCACCCCACCCTACTTCCTCAGTCACCATACCCCCAAACACACACCCCACACTTAAAAATGCCCCAAACCCTCCTGTCCTTCTGTCTATACCAGGCAGCATCCCTTCTGGTGGGCTCCTACTCAACCCTCCACAGCTCAGCTCAAATGTCCCATCTTCCATGACACATCACCCAGTTTCTTCCTTTGAAGACAGAACTAAGTCCTGTCCTCATCTCCAATCCCATAATGTTTTGCGCACCTCTCTACTCAAGCACTGATCTGTCTGCATCTATCTGTTTGCACGGAGGATCCTCCCCCAGGGGCAGGGCCATGTGATAAGAGTGTTTGGTGAGTTCTGCAGTAGCAGGAAGCTGGGGTCTTACGGGGGCCCAGAGCAAGGCCACCTCACCCACCCTGGGGCACCTGGAAGGTTTCCCAGCAGAGGAGATGTTTCAGCTGAGACCTGCAAGATGAGGGCTTGGATAATGGACAGAAGGGACACTCTGCTCACTGTGGGCACAAGAGGGGCTGGGGACAAAATAGGGGGAAACTGAGGGCCCCTGGGCTCACCCCCTTCTCACCATCTCCCACAGGCGGTGCCGGTTGAGTGCGATCACAACCATGGTGGGCTGGACCAGGTACCCACCAGGGCTGAAGGAGAAGTCTCGGCCCTCCCAGGTGACATTCAGTAGGTGCCTGCCAGGAGAGAGAGAAGCCAGGGTGTCCCCATACCCCTGCCTGTGGCCCACCCCAGGACCAGACACCCCGGCCTCTGTCTCACCACCACCACCACCAGGCAGCATTGCACACTTATTGTTCAAAGCGCTTCCCTCTGCTGGCCCCAGATCCTTGCCACACCCTGACACCCGCTGATTTTTCAGACAAGGACACTAAGGCCCAGAGAGGTGAGGTAACTCGGCCCCAGACACACAGCTAGTGGGTGATGCAGCGGACGAGCCCAACTCACTGCCACCAGGTGCCCCAAAGTGCTCCCCGCCTCTTGCCCCCCACGCTCTGGGCAGGTGCCCACCTGTAGAAGGCCTCCCGGGCAGGGCTGACTGGCCCGGGATGGCCGCGGCAGTCCCCAGCCGCGGCGGGCAGGGCGCCGTGCTGTCGCCGGTAGCCATGGGCGCCCAGGGCCAGAATGGCCACGCCGTCGCGGACCTTCTGGCGCAGGCTGAGGCGCCAGCTCTCGGTGACTACGCTGATGAGGCCCACGGGAAAGGCGGCGGGGGGCGCGTCGGTGCTGCCCAGCGCCAGGTTGGGCACCAGCCACACGTGGCCGGGCCCCACCAGGCCGGCCTGCGCCGCCTCGGCGAAGAGCACCTCGGCCTCCTCGCGCGAGCAGTAGGCCAGGAACACCGGCGCGTCGAGCTGGCGCAGCAGGCGCTGGGTGCGCGCGCGCGGCCCGCCCGGCCCCAGCTCCAACGTGAGCACGTCCAGCAGCCGCCAGCTCAGGTGGCTGGCGTCGGCCGCGGCGCGCACGCCGTCCAGGAAGAGCGCGTGGCCCGGGTGCAGGCTGGTGATGACGGCGAACGCGCTCCAGTCGTACTCCTCCAGCACCTTGAACAGCACCTGCAGCTGCTGCTCCAGGGACACGCCCAGCTGCAGGAAGGCGGAGCCCGGCTCCTGGGGGCGGGGCGGGGCGCGGCTGAGCCGGGGCGGGGCGGCCCGAGCCCCGCCTCGCGCCCCTCCCCACCGCAGCCCCGTCGTCGGCCCCCCGGGAACCCCTGCCCGGACCGCCCAGCGATGCCCCGCAGCATCACCTGGGGGCCGTCAAAAACACTCGAGCCCGGCCCGCTCCCGACCACGCGGGTCCGCAGCCCCGCAGCATCCGCACCCGCCGGGCGCTGGCCAGAAATGCAAGTTCTCCGGCCGCGCCCTCGCCTCTGGGTAGGACTCTCTGGGGACGGCGCCCGGAATCTGTAACCTAACAAGCTCGTTAGGCGATTCTTGAGCCCGCTGGCTGGAGAAGCGCTGCCCCAGACCACCTGACTCTGAATCCCGCAGGTGCGACGCCGGCATCTGTATGTTTTGAAAGCACCGCAAGGAGAGCTAATGCCCGGCCCCGGGATCACTGGGAAACACCATCGTCCCCGCAGCCCCGAGGGCGGGAAAGCTGCTCCTCTCCACCCTCTGCCACCACAAAGCCCGCAGCTCTGCCAGCTGGCACCAGGGCTGGCGCAGGGCCCTTCTAACTGGTGGTCTCCGTGCTGCCACTGTCCCAGTCTTTTAAAAAAAAGCAAACAAGGGAAAACTAGAGGCCAAGCAACCCAGTTTCCTCAACTAAAAAAAAAATTGCAAGCAAAAGAGAGCACGAGAATAAGGAGCCAGAGGTGGAGAGGGACTTAGAAGCCACACCGAGCAGGCCCAGTGTGGACCTACTTCGGCTCCAGATCCAAGCAAACAGACTTAAAAATAAACAGTTATGACAGTTCCGAGACAATGGGGAAATGTGAACACTGGCTGGATATTCGATGATGTTAAGGAATTTTTATTATTTCTGAGATGTGATCATGTATGGTGGTTTTACTTTTTTAAGCCTTTACCTGCCAGAGATACAAACTGAAATATTTGTGGCTGGAATAACAGGATGTCTGGGCTTTGCTTCAAATTAACACAGAAGAGGGGGAGTGGGTGGGGTGAGGATGGGGTGGGTAGGCCAGGGTGGGTAGGGGAGATGGGGGGTTCATTATACTCTTTCATGTGTGCTCGAAATTCTCCATAACAAAAATTGATACGACAAAGGCAAATCAGATCAGTTTCAACACCTGCCTTGGGGGCCCACTTACTCAGGGTAAGTAAAGCCCAAATGTCTCCCCACGTGGTGGGGACCCCATCTCCTTCTCTCTGTTCCTCAAAATCGCTGGGCTCCTTCCCACCTGGGGCCTTCAGGCCACCCGCTCCTCTGCCTGGAACCACCCCCCAACCCCCTTAGTCTCCAAGTCTCCGCACAGACATCGCAGACATCAGTTCTCGAGAGACTTTCTCCCCAGTGCCCTATCCAAATGGGGACCCGTGAGACTCCCTGCTGGCATCCAGCATTTTTCCTTCAGAATACTTGTCCCAGTTTGTAACCACAGATGAATGCGTGTTTAGGCTGTCCTCCCCCAGGAACTGCAAGCTCTGTGAGGCCAGGGCCATCTCTGTCTCCCTCATGCCCTGGACAGTGAGCTGCCCCTGGAGTGCCCACCCTACAGATGAACTGCCACTGCCCAGAGGGCGTGGCACCGGCTCCCATGCCCAGCCGGCCCTCTGGGTCTGCAGCCTGACCCAGGAGGGAAGCAGAGAGGAGGCGAGCTGGGACCCTGACCCCTCGCAGCCAGAGGGGCTTGCCATCTGCCTACTCCTCCTCCAGACACAAATTCAAAAGCAGCCCAGAAAGTTTCTCATCTAGAACATAGGAACTTCTTTCTCCCTCTCACCCATGTCATGCCCTCTGCCCCCACCAGCAGTCCTGCCCAATCCCAGCTCCTCAGGACCTAAGCCTTCGGTCCCTCAGCCCCAACCTGGCTCCAGGCCCAAGGGACAAGGGGACATGAGTTTAGACAGGCACCTTGGGGGTGAGGACCAGAGCGGAGCCCCCGCTGATGCTGAGGATGGGCACATGGGTCTGGGAGGAGATGAAGTCCAGGATCTGAGCCACTGCTTCGGTGTCCACGTTGTCTTCAAAGACGATGCCATGGACACGGGCGGCCCCCAGAAGGCTGCAGATCTGGGTGAGGAGGCTGCTGGGATTGGTGTTGTTGACCCCCACGGTGAGCGGCTGGATCTCCAGGGGCAGGTCCAGGAAGCTCTGGGGGGTGAGGCGGGCACGGGCCTGGGCCTGTGGCAGCCCTGAGCTGCCAAACACCACGGCCACTGTCACTGCCTGCGTGCCCTGCCCAGGGCCCGGCCCTGCCCAGGCACCAAGAAGCGAGGTAAGCAGCAGGGCCGGCCCCAGGGCCCCACCCATGTCCACAGGAGGGTCCTGCGGAGAGACCAGGACAGGCACAGGGAGAGAGACAGGGGCTTGGAGAGAGACAGACAGACAGACAGACAAAGAGAAAGAGACAGAGGTTAGCTGAGCCTCCCAAGCGCACAACAGGGGCTCATTACCATCCACACCACTGCTAAGCAGCACGCACGGCTGGCAAGGCCAGGCCCTCCAGAACCCAGACACCTACCTGGGTTCTGCCCTAGGAAGGGACACTGGAAACGCTAGTCTGGGGTTCAATGCATGGATTTGAGTCAGATAGACCTGAGTGCAAGTCTCAGTTCTGCCACTTACTAGCTGTGTGGTCTTAGGGAAGTCACTTAGCCTCTCTGAGCCACATTTTCTTGCCTGGCCTAATCATGGGACCTGTCTCACAGCAGTGTCAGGGCTCTGATGAGGTAACAGGCTATCAGCTGTTATTAGTAACCTTATCCTATAGGTGACAGCCCCTCAGCCAGGTGCAAGAAGGCAGCTCTGTGTCACCTCCATGCCCCACTCCAGTCCTCTCTGCAGCCTAAACTGGACCTTCCGTCTGTCTCTCACCAGGGTCCACACTAGTGGTCAGTGTGTCCTGCTTGCCATAGAGCCAGCCCTGAGGGCTCTCCTCTGTGTGGCCCTGCCTGGCACAGAGGCCCCTCCTCTTGGGCACTGGATGTCACTACAACCCCTTTTTCGTGTGGCCTCAGCTTGGGGCAACTCTTCCACAGCAGGTGTGACAGTGGTGACTTGTTCAGGGCTTGGGGGCACCTGAAACCCCGAAATATCTTACACACAAGCAGCCTCTCCAGGCCCTCACGGGTGTGAGGAATCTTCTTAATCCAACCCCAGGGCCTGATGTGTATCCTTGCTAAACGTCATTGTTTTGGATCGAGGCCAAGAGCCAAGGCAGTGAGGGGAACGTGAGTCCTGAGCGGTGCCCACTGGAGGGAGGTAGCTCTCCCTCCCAGCCGGCCACCGCATTGCCACCTCCTCCACCCTCATCACATCCCTAACAAGACTTCTGAGCGGGGGAGAACCAAAGGGTGAACAGGGTGGGCCGGTCGCTCCGGCTCCCTGCCCAACAGGACCTGCACATCTTTGCTAGAGAAATGCAGACAAAAACCAAGCAGCTGCCAACGCTCAACGCCCAGCAACCCGAAAGGCAGATGCCCTTCAGGGCTGGGGCCCAAAACAATGGCTGGGCAGGCTCGAGCTTTCTTACAGGGCCTTTCTTTTGCCTGCCACCAAATTTCTCTCTTCCCTTCATCTAAAGTCTAATTTCTTTCTTTTTCTTTTTTGTTTTTTTGAGACAGGGTCTCACTCTGTCACCCAGGCTGAAGCTCAGAGAGACACCATCATAGCTCACCACAACCTCTAATGCCTGGGCTCAAGCGATCCTCCTGCCTCAGCCTCCCAAATAGCTGGGACCACAGGCACGCACTACCATGCCCAGCTAATTTTTAAAATGTTTTGTAGAGACAGGGTCTCGCTTTGTTGCTCAGACTGGTATTGAACTCCTGGCTTCAAATGATCCTCCTGCCTCAGCCTCCCAAAGTGCTGAGATTATAGGCACGAGCCACCACGCCTGGCACCAAAGTCTAATTTTTTTACGACGCATATGCACATAGGCTTTCCTGGGTCTCTAGTTCTCTCTAAGGAAGCCAGAGAGCAAGGAAGTGCAGGAGGCCACCAGGGAACATTCAGGAAATCTCTTCCTCTTCTTCCAGGGTTGTGGTAAATGGATCCCTCCAAGGGAGACCACCAGAGAGACTTTAGTTCAGAAATGTAACCTGGCACGAGTGTACGGAACACCTTCTCTGTACTAGGCACTGCATGGTGCAATGTCCTTCTGGGCAAGACATGGTCCCTGCCATCCAAGTACGAGTCAAATCTGCAGAATAAGCACCACTATAATCACCTCCGACCTCTTTTCTCTACACTGATTTCTCTTCCCACCAATATCCAACCCTCTCTACTCCCCGGGAGCTCCCAGCCTCCCCCAGCAAGATCTTTTCTTAGCCAAGGATCTAGAGCTCATTCACATTGAAGATATAAGGGACTGATAATAGCTTAAAGTGTTATAATTTCCAAGAGACGCAGTTTAGCAACAGTCCTGCCTCCTGAGCAGGCAGGAGCTTTGGCAGGGGAGAGAACACTATTCGTGTTGGTGCGCTAGTACGGGCCCTAGTACACTGACACAGCATTGACAGTTCAGAGACATGTTTGGGTCTGGAATGAGGTCTTAAGCAATGCCATGCCATACTGCGCCCAAGCTACTACCCACTGGGGATGTCAAGTCGCGACCAAAAAGCGCACTGCCGCTACTGTGTGCTCCTCTCTGCCCACACCTCCAGGCCCTAGAGGTCCCCCGCCCTTTGGGACGCCCCAAGCCTCCTGTCCCCTCCGCCTCCCAGCAACCAGCTCTAGATCTGCACTGTCCAACACAGGAGCCACCAATCACATTGAACTATGGAGTACTGAAAATGTCTCTCACCCAAACTGAGGTCTGCTGTCGGTGTAAAATACACACTGGATATTGAAGGCAGTATGAAAAAAAGAATGCAAAAGATCTCATTAATAGTATATGTTGATCACATGTTAAAATAACATTTGAGATATATCGAGTTAAACAAAATATGCTATTAAAATTAATTTCCCTTTTTTTTTTAATGTGGCTGCTAGAAAATTTAAAACTACACTTGTGGCTCCCATGTTATTTCTTTGGGACAGTGTGACTCTGGATAAAGAGCCCAGGCCCTCCCCCAACGCAGAAAGGGCACTGCCCCCACAGACTCTTCCTGATGGGGAGGTGTCCTCCTGGGTTAGGGGTGGGGAGGCGGAAAAGTTGAGGCAGGTTATGCCTTCAGCCAAGGGGCCTGAAGTGGGCGAGGGTTCACAGGAGGAAGGGCTGGAATCAGGCAAGTCTCTGAACTCCAAATAGCAATGGGGGGACCCAAGGAGCCTTATCACCATGTCGCATCCAGCCATCCCAAAAAGGCAGGAGGGACAGACTCCACCCTGCCCTGACCCCATCTCCTTTCTCGCCTCCCACCTCCCCGCTTCCCATCTACCCACCCCTGCCTGTCCCACCTTTCCTCTGGCCACTGCACCACTCCTCAAACAGGACAGCTGCTCCCTGGTGCCCCAAAATGAAGTCCAGACACCTTAGTCCCATGGACAGGGGCCCATACATCCTTCCCCTCTGTGGACTCCACAACCCTGCCAGTCTGATGGCCAAACAACCCCACTCTGTCCTATCTTCCAGCCCTTGTTCCTGCTGTACCCCAGGCTGGAATGTCCTCTTTGAGACAAGTCTACCGTCCTTCAGGGACCAACCTAAATACCTCTCCCAGAGGGCACCTACCTTGAGCCATCAGGCTCTGGACATAGGGTCCGTGTCCCAGCTGGGCCAGGTGCCCTCCTTCCCACTCCCCTCGCTCGCTTCCTCTCCTGGGCTGGGAGCTCTGTGCTGGGCCTCCGCAGCAGCCACCTCCATTCTGCCCTGTGGCAGGTATCTGCCGGCTAGAGGATGCCCCCTCCCCAAGCTGCACTGTGGGCTAACTGGGGGCACAGGTGTCTTAGAGACCTCTGCCCACCCATTGAAGGTCTCAATCCTTCTACAAACAGCTGTTAAATCAATACTCCACAAACACTGAGATCCCAAAAGTGTCGGGGACAGGATGGCCATGGTCAGTCCTCTGGGACACTCAGCATCACCTTGAAGGGCCGGGGACATCCACGTGCTTAGGGCTCTTCTCTTCCCCACCCTGCTCCCCCCCGCATCTCAGACAGGCTCCCTGACACAGATGTGCACACATGCACACGCACACCCGAGATGCTGACGGCTCCCCCTCTCCCAGACTAGGAGACTTGGTCCCAGGAGTCGGCCCCACCCACCAGCGGCCCCTCTGGACCCACTGCCCTTTGAGTGAGCGGCCAGCCTTTGCCGTCGGGTTTCCTTCCCTCCCTCTGCCCAGCCAAAACCCGAACCCAGGCGTCAGGGGAAGACTGCCCTTCCACCTTGCCCCACTGGTGGGGGCACCGAGTCCTCGCTCCTGCAAACCTAACTGCCCCGGCTCCCCGCTGATCCCGCCCGGGCCCCCCGGGGGGCGCCCCGCCCCCTCCCCTGGGCAGGAATCTCTTACACTTGGGCTGTGAAGTTCGGGGTATTTTTAGGCCGGCGATAAATAATTCATAGGGAACGTGGCATCAGGCTCCCCCCGCGGGAGGAGGGGGCCCGAGCAGCGAGAGCCACCGTCACCCGCGGCTCAAGGACACTCGCGATGCTGCTGCGGCGGCGGCGGCAACTCCGGGCGCGGAGACCCGAGCCACGCCTCCTGGCGGCCAGAGTGGGCACCACGCACTCGGCGCCCCCCGCCTCGCCGCTGCCCCCTGCGGGCGTCCCAGACTCCTGGGACCCCACCCCCACTCCCCGAAGCTGGGTCGCGACCTCCAGCCCCGCGGTGGGGGATGGCACAGCTCGCCTGGCAGGCGGGCTGTGGGCCGGGAAACGGTCCAGGCCTGCCCTAGGGCTTGGAACGAACCCAGGCGTCCCGTTTCCTGCCTACCTGCCCCTTTCACGTTCTTATTCTTGAGTTTGGGGACAGGCTCAAAGCCATTGGCACGTCCAGGAACTGGACGGGCTTCGAAACAGAGCCAGAGGGATGGCACCCTCCCCAAATAAGTTTCTTTCCTCCATTTTCCCGTGGCCCGGGGTGGGGGACTGAGCCAGAACTGCGCCACCATCCGAGGGCTGGGGATGGAGCCAGAAGTCCCGTTGGGTGACCAGGGCCGGGAAACAGGGTAGGCGAATGAGGCGAGCGTCAGGGCCTGGCGGGAACTTCCGCCTGGATCCAGGACCTCGGAAGGGTGGTGGAATGCACCCCTGGGGGATTTCAGGCTGCTGGGGGTGCCGCCTTTTCCTCCGCATGTCCCCGCCCTGCCCGCCTAGGCCTAGGCACGAAACAGGGGAGTCGGGGCTTCCCCTCCCAGCCGTCGGGGTTCCTAGTCGAAGCCCCCAGAGACCACAGCAGCTGGCTGGAGCCGCGGCCAGGGCCCAGCGCGCCGGTCCTGCTCTCCCAGCGCCCTCCTGGCCCGCCCTTCCTTTCCGCCCTCGGAGCTTGGGAGCCAGGCGCAGGTCGGCATTTGGAAGATCCCACCACCCCAGGAGCCCAATCTGATTCCCTGGGGCCAGAGAAGAGAGAGTTACGCTGGGGCAGAGGAAAGGAAGGAGAGCTGGAGGCGAGAACCCGGGGACTCACGGCGGGGGGAGTAGTCGGGGGCGAAGGCAACTGCGCAGCAGGTGCTGAGTAGCCCTGGGGGAACCGGGGGACCCGGCCAGGGAGCCGCCACAGCCCTCTTTCGTCCTCTCGTTCGGTGCCCTCTCCAGCAGCCCTCGCTCTGGTCAAACCCAGCCGCGGCCCCAGCTCCCGGCCCCGCTCCCCGCCCCAGAGGCTTCCAGCAGCAACAGTTGGGGGGCCCAGCACCCAGACTCCGAGTCTCCGCACCGCCCCCTGCCCAGCGGTGCCGCGGCGCCACGGAAGAAGGAGGGCTCGGCGACCCTGGGGACGAACGTCTTGGGCGCTTCGCCCGCGTCCTTCCCTCGCGTCCGCCGCACGCCTGTCGCCTCGGCCTCTCTTCCTCGTCTCCTCTCCCGCCGCCGGGTCCAAACCCCAAGCCGGGTTCCCGAGGGTCCAGGTCTCCGGCCAGCCCCTCCCTGCGCCCGACAGTCCCGCGCGGGCCCGACACCCCCGGTGTCCCTCGTCTGTCTCCGCCGTCCTTGCCCGCGCGGCGCCTGAGCCCAGACTCAAGTTGGCGACGAAGTTGGCGCCCCCCGCCCGCCGCCCGCCACTCACCGGGGGGAAGGGGCGCTGCGCCCGCGCCCGGAGCCCGCGCCGACTGCCTCCCGCGCGGTGCATGTCCCGGCGCCCCGGCCCCGGCCCCGGCCCCGGCGCGCTGGTGCGCTCGGTTCTAGCTAGGCGGGCGCCTGAGCCCCGGCGCCGCGGGGCGGGCGTGGGCGGGCGGCCTGGCGGGCTGACCCAGGCCCGCCCCCGCGCCCCGCGGCCCTCCGTGGCCCGCTGGGCGCCCGGCTCCGTCCGGGGCTGGGCTGCGCGCCGCGCCTCCGGCTCCCAGGGCTCGCCAGCCGACTGTGGCGGAGCGCCTGCCGCCGCCCGCGAGGGCCCGCCCCGCCGGGGCCCGCCGCCTCCGCCCCGCCCCCCAGCCGCCGGCCCGCGCGCCGGACGCCCGGGTCCCTTCTCCCCTCTCCAGGACCGTGTCCCCAGACCCGACGCTCGGGACCAGTGCAGCCTTGGAAAAAACACCAGCCTGTCCAGAGTCCTGGGTTGGAGCGCCCCAGCTCAGGTGCTGTGTGACCTTGGGCCAGTTAATTTCAGGGATCCCCCAGTTTATAAAGCGGGGCCAGCATCCTGGAGGCCGCTGTAAAAGACCATGAACACGCTTTGTACATTGCAAAGCGCAACGGGAGAGTGAGGAACTATTTTTAAAAGGCTCTTGGATCTGGCTGGAAACCGACGGAGAAGGCATTGGGAGCAGAGAGGGAGGACCCCAGCCATAAGTGCCTGGGCCACCGGGAGGGACTGGGGACAAGCTGCTGCCCAGTTCTCTTGCTCCCACGTTTTTTCTTCTGGTTTGATTGTACTGGGGCCAACCGGGGAGGGCACCAGGCGGTGGGGCCAACAGAGCAGGCAGGTTGGGGTCACCATCCGGGTGCCCGCAGCATGAGCAGAACACAGGCAGGCCACTGCAGCAGCAGGGCCAAGCCGAGAAAGGCAGGGTAGGTGATCCAGGCCTGGCTGCCAAATCCCCTCAAACCCCCAAGCGGCCCCTGAGCAGGGTGGTCTCTGCAGCGCCACCTGGTGACCACAGGGGAGCTGCCGCCGGAAGGTGACCCCTGCCCCAAAAGAAGCCCCACATCAACTATGGCCCTTGGTTGCAGCTGTTTTATTTCCAGCATGTTTCCAATCTGGTGATCCTCCACAGTCCAGCAGGAGAGGTGGGAGGGAGTAAGGTCAGCCTGCACCTCCACTCACCCCTAACTAAGGTCACTTCCTTGCTGAAAGCTAAACCTACACTGGCAAGGCGACCTTCTTGTAAGAGGGAGTACTCAGAGGCCCCTGGAAGAGATGCAGCCAAGCCCGCCAGCCAGGGCAGGCAGTGATGCAGCTGGGGTGCAGAGTCCCACTCGGACCGACCAGGGCCCCTCTGCCTGCCCCTTCCCTGCCAGGGGCTGGGATCTGGGCTCAGTGTCCCAGCAGCCGCAGCATCTCCTGCCGGTCCACCAGCTTCTCCCGGGGCTTCCCAGAGCCCTGGCCCTGGGCCACCTCCTCGGCATCCAGCTTCTCCCAGTCTGAGAAAGAGACTGGCCGGACCCCTGAAGCAGAGGGGAGACAAGTCACTGTCACTATCGCCTCCTTCAAGCCCCCCGGAATACCTCCCTTCCAAAGAGGGGCCACCCACCCCCCTTCCCAGGACCTTGGCATCAGGGCCCAGACCTCGGCTGCTGAGCAGGGCCTGGATGGCCACAGAGCCAGGCCTGGGGCCAGAGGGTAGCAGCCCGGCCTTCAGGTCCTGCAGTAGCATCTGGCTCGTGAGGAAGCTGTCATTCATGGTTGTGCCTATGACACCTGTGGGTCCCCTCTTCACCCAGCCGCTGCAGTAGAGGCCTGAGAGGGGGCAACAAAGGGGTAAGGAAAGGGAGGTGGCTGATACCACTCTGGCGAGCACACGCCCCAACCTATACACACGCGCACATGTACACGTGCTCCCCGAGTCTCCAGCAGACCATCAGCCAAGCCTGCTATGGCTGCTGCCCACCGCCCTGGACTCTTCTCCACCTGTTTTCCCCATGCCACCACCCTTATGCCTTGCTTGCCCTGCAGATGAAGAGCTCCCTGAGGGTGGGAGCTGGGGCTTGCCCACCTTAAGCAGGCCCTTGGTAAGTGTTCACTGAATTAATTAATGACTGCGTAGCTATGTGGGTATTTAATCAGACTGGAGGTGCCCTGAGGACAGGGGCTGCCTTATTAATCTCCAATCCCAGCACTAAGCACAGATCCTAGCCCAGGGCAGGCCTCAGAATGTCTGCTGAATGACTTAATGACCAGACATATGTCCCATATGTCCCTGCTAGACTGGGAACTTCGCTTAGGGCCAGGAGGAGGGTGTCACTGGGTCCTGGGACAGGGCCTGCCTCAGAGCAGCTTCTCAGAGTGTGTCACTAGATGAATGAATGAGTGGCCCCAGGAGTCACCAGCCTCCCGTAATTCAGTGCCCAGCTTTCTCACACCTTCTCACCTGGCACATCCACAACCCGGCCCTCCATATTGGGGATGACCCCAAGTTTGAGGTCAAAGGGCACACTGGGGTCGATAGGGCGGCTCTTATACCCAATGCTGCTCAGCACCAGCCCACAAGGGAGGTCCTCCATGTCTCCTGTGGGCACTGCCCGGGTGGCCTCACCGACACCCTGTTGGGGAGAGTGTGGGCAACACCAGGCTTGGGTGGGAGAGGCCTGAGAATGGGGGTGTCTTTGGGTAACATAGGACTCACCTCCAGTCTGGTGACTGCTAGGCGGATGCCTGCTACCCGCTGCCCATCCGGTGAGGGCAGCACCTGCTGGGGGCTTCGGAAAAAGCGGAGGCCCCAAGCACGGGAGGCCAATGCCAAGCGGGCAGCCTCCTCCACCCTTGGCTTCTCTGTGGCTGTCTGAAGCAGCAGTTCTGTCAGCCGCTTCCTTGGGCGGGGGATCTCTGTTAGCAACACAGAACATCTCAGGGCTGCCCCTGGGTCACAGCCCTCTCTGACCCAGGCCGTCCTCATCCTAGTATCTGGGAGGCCAGGCGAGGGCCCTCACCTTTGATCCTGTCCTGGAGGCCCAGGAAATCTTCAGGATCCAAAATGGGCCGGGTTCCTGGCAACTGAATCATCTCCCGAAGCTCCTTGAGGGTGGGGGCAGGGAGTGGGGGAGGAGATGAGGCCCAGAACACCATCCACCCCTGAGGCCACCCCAGAGTCCAGTCCAGGCAGGCCATGCTGCCACCACCACCCTCCTCCACAGGAGGCACAGGGCCCCAGGGGCCCTACCTGCACCCCCTCTCCCATCCCAGGCAGCAACTACTCCCAGGGGCTTTGCCCCCCTCCGCCAAGGGGAGGCCCGCTACTTGGGACCCCTCCCCCTCCAGCCCCAGCACCTTAATGGTGAAGGCCACTTGCAGGGGTCCACGCCGGCCCACTATCCACACCATCTTCACCTGACTCTGCCTCAGTACTCCCAGAGCTGCCTTTGTGATGTCCGTTCTCTAGCACAAAAGGAGGGCCTTGAAGTCATCAGACACTGACCTGGGGAAGGGGACTCTCCATTTGGTCATGTCCCTACCCTGAGCCAGAAGGCTGGAGGCCCAAAATTGCACCACTGCCCCCCCTGGTGGCCAGATGGAGCATTGCTGTCAACTCGGCAAATGGCTCCAACTAGTAGCAAACCAGGCTCACACTCCTTCATTCAACAAGTATTTACTTTACTGCACGTCTGCTACGTGCCCAGCACTGCGCAAGGAGCTTGGAGAGACAGCGGTGGTCGATGGTGAACAAAACAGACATGGTGCAGCCCTCTCAAAGCTTCTAATCAGCTGGGGAGAGATACTTATCAAATGCTCGTCAATGAGTATAAAACTGTGGTGGGGATAACATGCTATGAGACAGAAGTAGACAGGTCTATAAGAGGAGGGTATTACAGGGGAAATGGACCTATTCAGGGCAGTCCTGGAGGAAGGGACAACTGAGCCAAGATCTAAAAGTTAAACTTTAACCGTTAACAGGCGGGAGGTGAGTCAGAAGGTTCTAAGCAGCGAGGAAGGTGTGTGCAAAGGTCCTGTGGCACGCTGAAGAGTTTTTTAAAAAGTCCCACTTAGCTGAAGTGCAGAAAGTGAAGGGGGAAATGGTGTAAGAAGAAGCTCATGGGATTGGCTCCCAGAAGGCCTCTGCCTGGGCACTATGGGGACACAGAGGCACTGAGCTGGACTTGCAGGGGAGAGGCCTGAACTCTGTGGGCAGGGACACCCTCTCCTAGGTGTGACTCTACCTCCACTCCCCCTCAGCCCCAACTCACCTCCAGGTGCTCAGGTGGGGTCAGTAGGATGCGGGCCACATCCAGAGCCACATTCCCCTGCCCCAGAATCACGGCTGTGTCACAGCTCAGGTCTGGTGCCAGCTGGAGGGGAAAGGTCTTGATAGGGTCCCCCCTGGCCATGGCTCCAGTCAGGCTAATCTCAGTCCTCAGATGCCTCATGCCTGGTCCCCAGCCATGCCCTCAGACTCCCCCCAACTTGGCAAGTCCACCCCACCTGAGCTCCTCTAGACCCCGCCCCACCTGTCCCCAGAGGCCCCTACAGTACACCTCCTGCCTCAGTCAGCCCAATGCCTCACATCTCCTCAACTCACCCGTCACTGCCACTGGCTGGCAGCTGCCCCCTACTCTGGCATCCAAGGGCTACCCCTGGCCCCGGCTGAGGGGAGGAAGAGGCAGCAGGAGTGCTCCCCAAACTCACCTCCTGGTTCTCTGGAAGCCCATTGTACCAGCCCACAAAGGCCCGGGCCGAGAGCACACCTGGCAGCTCCTCCCCCGGAACGTCCAGGGCCTGGTGGTCCTCTGCCCCGTAGCTCTGATGAAAGAGCACAGGCCCAAGGCCCCAGAGCGCTTAGCATCAGCACTGAGGGGCCAGGCAGTGCCCCCCTCCCAGGCCCCAGCGGCCCCCTTCTGGCTCCTCCTCTGCAGTTTCTATCCTGGCCTCACCCCACTGCCTTCCACCCCAGCCGCCAGCCTCCTGCTGCAGCCCCAGTCTCCCCCTCCCAGACACCCACCTGCACTCACCAGCACCACGGCGTGGTAGGCCTCCTGCAGCTCTGGGACTGTCACGTCCCTGCCCACCTCCACGTTGCCCCAGAAGGCACAGCGGTCAGAGTGGGCCGTCTGGGTAAACGTGTTGATGACATTCTGTTGGGCACCCCAGAGTGGGAGGGGTTAGGAGGTGAGGCATCTCCAGGGACCATGCCTGGACCACCCTCACTTGCAGTGTCCCCAGGATGGAGGCTGGGTGACATCCAGAGGGCCCGAAGTCATTCCATCCAGCCAGGGAGCCTCCCTGTCTTGACCAATCTCCCAACCCCAGGACCCCTCCAGGCCCAGAGAGACCCACCTTCACCTCGGGGTGGTCAGGCGCCACGCCGAAGCGCACCAGGCCAAAAGGCACAAGCTGCTTCTCGTAGATGTCCACGCGGGCCTGGGGGTGGTGCTGGGGGAGAGGGTGGCAGCTGGTGGGGTGGAGAGAGGGGCTGGGACCCACAGGCCCTCCCCTTCCCCAGACAGAGCAGGGGAGCTCAGCTTCGTGGGCTGAGGACACAGGAGGCTTCGACCCTCTGCAAGGAGAAAGAACATTCCACTCTCCGCCTGCCCAGAGAGTCAGACAAGGGGAACAGGCTACACAGACAGCAGGAAGAACTGAGATCAGACCTCAAGAAGGACTGCCAGCCCATGGAGATTGTGAGAAACTTGGCCAACTGAGGATGGCTATAGCTTCCCCCTCCACTGGAGTTGTATCAGGAGAGCAGCTTCTTCTCCTCAGGTCAGGTGTCACCCACAGCCCTTCCCTACAACACTTCAACACTTCTAGAAATGCCCAGCCAGTCTGAGGACCTGAGAACTATCCTTTGAAATTCATAGCTGCCTTAGCTCTAGTCTCCAGGACCATCCTGCTGGAAAGGGAGGGGGCACAGCTGAGGCAGGCCGGGGGCAGAGAGAGATGGAGATGGCCCTGCTCCCAGGCTTAGGAAAAACACTCATATAGGGTTCCATTTTGACTGTCCTCCCAGGGCACCTCGAGGGGCCATGCAGAAGGCACAGGGCTGGGGGTTGAGCAGACATGTCTGGTCTGGTTCTGCCACCACTGGCTGCACGACCCTGGTGAGTCCCAGGATCCCCCCAGGTCTCAGTCTACCCCTCTACAAACTCCGACAGACAGCCCGGGAGGCTGTCCAGGAGGTCAGGACAGGGAGAGATGCTGGGCCACAAGCAGGTTCCCAGGAATGACATGCCCTGGCCCCCAGCCCCATCCTAGGCGCCTGCTGTCATGCCTCCCAATTGAAAGCAAAGGAGCGCCCTCCCTCCAGTCGCCCTGCACCCAACACAGGCTCACACTCACCTTCTCCCTTTGTCCAAGTCTCTTCTCCCCCCACGCCACTGCCTGCACCCAAGTCCACCCCCCAACATCCTGTCTCTCCCCATCCCAGGCCAGCCACAGGGGGCCGCCCAAACCACCAACCTCAAACCCCACGATGCTGTACCCATGAAGGGCTCTGGCCTTGAAGTCAAACAGCCCTGGGTGCCAATCCCAGCTCCACTACTAAGGGGCTCTGTGCCCTGGGGAAATTTTCTTAACTTCTCAGTCCAACGAAGAACATCCCTCTGGCCTCACGCTCAAGGTTAAATGATTAAGCACTTACGCACTCAGAGCACAGCCTACTGTGAGTGCTCAGTCGTAAGCCCTCGTTACTACTACTGCTGAGTGCGTCACTGCCTTGCTCAAAGCCTCCCCTTGCTGCCCCCTGCCACAGGGCGAAGTTCAAACTGCTTAGCCGGGGGGCCAATACCCTACCCAATGCAACCTCTTCGTCTCTGTCCTCCATTCTTCCTGCTATGGATCCTTCGCTCTGGGCCGCAATGCTCTCTCCAAGGCCACCTCCACAATGCTAATCTGCTGGATGAATTTACCCTCACATGGGTGACCTTGCCCTTTAGGAAACCTCTACCTGACTCTTGCCGCCTCCTCCAGCTGTGTCCCCTCTGACAAGGCCATTCTTTGAAGTCCTTCCGATCTGGGACCCCTCCCTTCTCCCTGGGCACCCACTCCCTGGGGAGGTTTTACCCACTCCTTCCTGTGCCCTCAGATACCCATGGACTTGCTGGAGATACTCCATCTCTCTCCTGCCCAGATCTCTCCCCAGGCTCCAAACCTGAGACCTCCGGTGGCCTCACCTCAGGCATCTCAATCCCATCCAGATTAAGGCCATGTCCCCTGCCCCCAGACCTCTCCCCTCCTTCTCCTGTGTTCCCTTCTACACTGCCCACCCGGGGCAGAAGCTGGAACCTGGGGCTCCTCCTTGACCCCCCACCCTGTCCCATCTGTCCCACATCCTCCTGGTCCTCCTCATCCTCACTGCCACCCCGGCAGCCCCCACTGCTCTCCCAGCCACCAGCCCTGCCTGTATCTGTCCTGCAGGCAGAGAAGCGTTCCAAAGAAAAAATGGGGCCCTGGCAGTGTCTTGCCTAAAACTCTTCAGTGAAGCCAACCACCTATAGCAGTGGGCACCAGAATCCCCTGGGTTGTTTAAAACTGCTCATTCCTAAACCCCAGGCCACAGGGTTTGATTAGGTCTAGGCCCAGAAATGTGCATTTTAATAAGACTGCACTGCATGGAGGGGACGGAGCTGTGGACGGCACCCAGAGAACTGCCCGAGGCCACAGCCTGAGCAGTGGCCTCCAAGTCCCCCAGGATCTGGATCCCACCTACCTCTCAGCCTCAACTCTCATCTCTTTAGCCCTCAGTGCACCTGCCTACCTTCTGGAACTTGCCCTTTCCCTGAAGGGCCATTCTCTCCCTGTTCTGTCCTTAGTCCGTGCAGTCCCTATGCCTGGGACACTCCTGCCATTCTGTCCCCTGACATCTCCTGCTGTCCTTCAGACTACAATTTGGACATCTATTCCTCCACACTAGGTTAGGGGCCCTCTCTGTAATCCCGAGTTTCTGTGCTTATATCCATCAGAGCCCTAAAATGCCCTGTAAACCAAACCACCCTCACGTTAGAAGGCTAGGTCCTTGAGCACAGGCACATCTGTCCTCCTCACCCCCGTGTTCCCAGTGCAGCCTGCACCTGCAACGTTTCGGTGTCCAGTAAGTGATTATGGAATGAATGACCGAATGGCCCAGCATGGTGCGTAAGAACAGGGCACATTTGCTCAGATCCCAGCGCCTTCCTTGCTCAGCAGTGGGACCTCGGACCACCTTACTCAGCCTTTGCATCCCCACCTGTGAAGCAAGAGTCATGACACCTGCTTTTCAGGCTGTCGTGAGGATGCTATGAGATGCTGTACTCGGTGCCTGACTCAAGCTAAGTGCCACTGTCCCACACGTGTTGCTGCACACGGTCCCATCTTAGGAGCAGAGCCATTAGCGTGCAGCTCCTTGCGGGCAAGATCAGCTTGTAACTGGCCTGTGTCCATCCCCAGCCCATCCCACAAAGAAAGTACAGCTGAGTGCAGGCCAGAGCCTCTGCTCACAGAGGGAGCCTTAAGAACCGTGCCTGAAAGGCCTAGTCTCCCCCTCCCAAAATTTCAGGCTCAGCTAATACAATGCCCATTATATGAAGTCCTCCAGGGCCTTCCCTGCCCCCATGAGCTGCTGGTCTCCATCCTGGCACCCAGGCTGTCCTCCCACAGGGCAGTTTGTCCTTGGCTTTGCATCCCAGGATGACTTCCCACACATGGGAGGCCCTGGCCACAGCCTGTGGCCTCCTTCAATGCAACTCAAAAGCACCTTCTCCAGGAAACAGTTTCTGATTGACCCCAACGGACTCGGCTCACTCTGCACACATCACTGCAATTAGCTCTCTCACCTGTGTTGCTTGGGAAGCATGCACAGGTCATTTTTCAGCAGGGTAACTTTTCCCAGTCTCCCTGAGACACTCCCAGTTTTAGCACTAAAGCCCCAGGACTTTGCGCCAGGCAAACCAGGACAGTTGGTCACCCTACATTTCAAGTGTCTGTGCGTGTACATAAGTAATACATGAGTCCTTTCTTCTGTCCCTCCACAGATACTCAAAGCCCCTCCAGGCCCCTCCAAAGCTAGGCCACTGTCCCATGTGTCAGTCAATCTGCGTCTCCCTTCCCACTTCTGTCCCAAGGTCCAATGTGGAGTTTCAAGTGTAACAAGCAGATGTGGGGCCCTGCCTGCCAAGGCTGATACTGAAAGCCTTGAGACTTGGCCTTTACAGGGGGAAGAGGGGGGGAAGTGGGGGGGAAGAGGGGGGGAAGAGCAGGAAGGACAGAGGAGAGGGGAGGAGTGGGGAGGGATGGGGGTAGAGATCAGGCCAAAAGAACAGAATGGAAGGGGAGGGCTGGAGCTATGGATGAGGAGGGTATAGCAAGGTAGGTAAAGTTACAGACATCTGAGGATGGGGGTAGGCCCAAGATACAGATGTTGGGGACAGAGTAGGGACAGTGGAAACAGGAGAAAAAAGGGAAGATAAAGTCATCCTTCAGGTCTGCATAAGCTCCCTGGAGTGCTTGGCCAAGGAGGCAGAGCTGACCACCTGCTCTGATCACAGGCCACCTCTCTCACCTGAGGATCTAGCATGGGATGCCCCAGATGTAGGTGAGGAAGCAGGTAGGAGTGTCCAGCCTAGATGGGCTGGGAGCCCCTTCCCATCAGGCATCCAGGAGTAGTCTTAAAACTAAAGGGGGTGAGGCATTCCCCAAGGATTGGAGCAGCAGGTGAATGATGGGGGAGGGAGCCAGGAGGAAGTGGCTTACCTTTAGCAGGTGTTGGGCTGTGTAGAAGCCAGCTGGGCCACTGCCCACCACACAGATCTGGGGCGTCTTCTGCTGTGTGGAGAAGTGCTGGCGGAAGCCTGGGGCCAGGCAGAGAAAGGAGAGGAAGGTCAAAACCAACACTCCCTTCCCAACTCCAAACCAACTTCAGTGTCCTACAGAAGCTAGAATTTCCCAAGCTTCACCCTCACCTGCACCCTCCTTCTCTTGTTCTTCAAAGCTTTGATGTTTGCAGGGTCCCCTACTTCACCTGAACCCCCAAAAGCTGCATCTTCATTCAGAGGCCCACATCTCACCCACGAACTTACAACACCACCGACAATGGCCTACTCCAAAACCCCCATCACCTCAAGCTGCCCTACACAACACTTCATTTTTCCTACGGGGTTCCCTACCCAATAGGCGAGAATCCCACATCTTTCTAACAGACTCCATATCACCCAATCTCGCCCCTATGGATCTCCTCACAATGCCCCCATCTTACCTCTTCCAACCCCTCTCTCTCTACAGAACTCTATATTGTCCATATAGACTTCTGTTCGCCTCAGACTTCCCTCCCACCCCACAGACTTCCATGATACCCCCGTTCACCCAATCTCACACCTGTGGACCTCACGGTGTCTCCTTTTCGCCTTTGTTGACCCCTGTCTCAACCTAGAGGCCTCACATCTAACCCACAGGCTCCCACCCGCCCCGGTACACCACCCCCATCTCTCTGGCAAGAATAGAACTCTGGTCTCGCCCGTCTCCAGCCCTGCCCCAGCTCCGCTCCAATCCCCTACACTTAATGTTTGCCGGCCTCCCCGCGCTCCCATACAGCCCCAGAGGTGCCCTGCTCCTACTCGGGGTGCTCCTGTCAGGAGGAGGCCGGCTCCGAGGCCATGCTGACCAGCGCCACCAGCGCCAGCAGCGCGGAGCCATGACCGGGAACAGCAGCCTGCAAGCGGATCTGGTGCCGGCGCCTGCCCCGCGCTGCACGCCAGCCCGCCCGCTCGCTCACTAGCTCTGGCCCTGCCTCTGGCCCCGCCCACAAGCTCGGTCCCGCCCCCAGCCCCGCCTCCCACGCTCTAGGGAAGCACAGCTTTGCGGCTCCACCGGGACCTCCAGAGAATCCCGCCCCCCAAAGAGGCCCGCCCCCGGACCCACCCCTACCGCTGAAGCCCCGCCCCTCAGGACTTCCGGGTCGTACGGGACTTAATAAATTTCTCCCCAATCGTCACCCTCTCTCCAAATACCCGAAGCCTGCAGCTGGAGAGAGCGAATCCCCATCGCTGTTGCAGTCCCGCCCGAAAGAGGGAGCCAATTAGAAGGGAGCTTATTGTACTTAGCCGCTGCCCCCTCTCGAGAGACTCTCGTCGCTCGCTGATGACGTAATGCTCCTTTGCCATTTGATAGCGCATCCTCCTACAGATGGCTTTGTCCCAGCCAATCATGAGTCGGGTTCCCGGCGAGCCTTCCCGCCCGTTGGGTGACAGCCACAGAGTGCGGAAGTGTGCAGAAAGAGGGCTGCTGCCCGGACTCTGACTGCCCCTTCCTTCGACCCTGGGTGTTGTGTTGGTGTGACTCCGGCAAGATGCTGTCTGTGTCTGATGAGGGAGAATATTAAACCCTGGAGAGCTTGTCCCGCCTCACCTCCTCTCCCCTTACACAGGTGACGAAAAGGAGGGGAGTGGCTTCCCCTAGGTACTAAGGACAGAGCCTCCGACCCTTGTCCAGCAGTGCCCTTGGGTCCAGAATTTAAGAGAGCACCAAAAAACTCAGTAATCAAAATAACGCGACGTTTTAAAAGATCAAAATTAATGCCAAAAATCCATGATGAGCAAAATATATTTTTTAGTAAGGACAGGATCCGTGGTCACGGCGGACCCAATAAGCCTAATGCCTCTTCCTTTTCCCCAAAGACCCTCTTGTCAAACATTGCTTCTTTAGAGAAGCCTTCTCTGACCCCTTCCCTCCCAAGGGCTTGAAGGCCTCTGGTCCCCACAGCACCCAAACCTACCGCATCATTATTTATTACACCACTTGTCATTTTTAGTGAGCTTTTTAATTTAAGTATAACACACAGAAGAATGCACAAATCATAACATACAGCTTGATGAATTATCACAAGGTGTAACCATGTAACCACCACCCAGATCAAGTAATAGAACATGGCCTGTAACCCAGCAGTCCCCTGTGCTCCTACTAGTCGCTCCCCGTCTCTCCTACACGGAGGTAAATACTGTTCTGCTTTCTGATAAGTCATTGTGTTTTATGCCTGCCCCACTAGACCAGGATTAGGCAAACTATGGCTTCTAGGCCAAATGCTGCTCACTGGCCTGTTTTGAATAACCCAAAAGAATGATTTGTACATTTTTTAATGGAAAAAGAATATTTTGTGACACATGAACATAGATGAAATTCAAATTTCATTGTCCATAAATAAAGTTTTATTGGAACACATCCATGTTTATTTCTTTACATATTGTCTATGGTTGTTTTTGCATTTTGCATAATTAAGTAGTAGTGACAGAAACCATGTGGTTCACAAAGCCCAAAATATTTACTATCCGGCCCTTTACAAAAAGGGTTTGGCGACCCCTACACTAGACTGTAAGTGCCATGAGGGTGAGGACCAGATCCTATTCACTCATCTATCCCCTGAGCCTCACACAGTGCCTGGCACATAATGGAAGTTCATAAAGAGTTTGTCTTAATGATAAACTGGAGGATCAGACACTCTAGAAAGCTCTGTAGGGCTCCCCATCCGGAGGCAGTATGTCTTGTGGTTAAAAGTATGGGCTCTGTAGTCAAACACACTGGGTTTGAGTCCCTCTGCCAGCACTTACTAGCTGTATGACATTGAGAAATTTAATCTCTCTAGGACTCTTTTTCATCATCTGTAACACGTGAGGGAAAAAATAGTACCAATTTGTTGTAAAGGTTATAATTCAATGATGTGGGTAAAAACATCTGCCATAAGTGCTAAATAAACAGCTATTATCATCATTATCAATACATGTTATCATCTCCCACATACCTCTATAAATTAGACTTTAGCTCTCTGCAGAGCCCCAGACCTACTTTATTCACTCCTGTCACCTTCCCTCACCTCTCAAGTCCCAGGCATTCCCAGCCCACATCCTCGGAGTAACAGAAAATTGAGCCTAGCGACTTGTTCCCAGGGTGCCCATGGCACAGCCAGATCTGGCACCAGGACTTCCACCTGCTGCCCATAATCCACTCAGGCCCAGATCAATAACAATGAGTCATTGTTATATATTTGGATGGTTTTAATCATTAGCCAGGACTATGCAACTGGGGCCTTTTCTGACATTGCATTTTTCATATGGAGAATTAGCAGTTTGATTAATTGCACTCCCAGACCTTTAGGCCATTTCTGAGCTGCTAATGCATTTCAAAAGAGCAGCAATAACATATAGGAAAGCAGTGGACTGGGGAGGCTGCCAAGCCTGCCTCCGTCCAAAAGGGCTGCTTGGATCCAAAAGGAGCCGTTTGGATCCAAAATTCCTCTCTATCAGCCAGCCTCCGAGCAGGGAGCAGATGGCACGCTCAAGAGGGGTGACTAAAGAGAGTTTAATGAAAGAACTTTATACCGAGGTGTGGGTTAAGGCAATGGAGAAGCACCCCTGGGCTAGCAACAGCTGGAAGCCACTACCACCCCAGGCCTGCAGGGAGCTGTTCCACAACTAGTGAGAGCTGGAGCTGTGGTCTCTGGCAGAGGAAGGCAGGGTGGGGACGAGTGGGGAGCAGAGCTGCCTAAGGCCACACCAGCGATGGGTTCTCCAACAGGACTGGCCTCAGAGAACGCCGTCACCTGTCATCGAACTCTGCTCATCCCGAGAGTTCCCAAGAGACTAAGGCAGTTAGTCTCCTTATCAGCAGGGTCAGCACGCCCTTGACCCCATCCAAGGACTTAACTGAAAAACGAGATAATTATGTGCTCAGAGAATGACTTGCATGTTCTCAACCAGGGATGATTTGGCAATGTCTGGAGACATTTTTGATTGTCACAGCGTTGGCTCCCAGCATCTAGTAAGTAGAAACCAGGGATGCTGCTACACACCCTACGATGCACAGGACAGCCCCCAACAACAAAGAACTGTCCAGATAAAGTGTCAATGTCAGTGGTGCTGAGGTGAGAGGCTCTGTTTTAAACTAACTCCTGTCATAGGCCTGGCCTCCTCCTCTGTCCCTCCCTCAGTCTCCACTGCCCTGCAGCCCCAGTCCTGCCCCCAGCTGGGGCAGCTCCTCACTGTCTGTAACTCTGCCCACTTTGTGCTGAATCCCAGTGGTGTCCCTCAGTGCCTAGACCCTTTCCTCTGGTTGGCATCCATGCTTCCTTTATAGTCCAAGATGCAGACCACTCCCAGGCTGCAGACCACCCTTCCTCACTCAGCCTAGCCCCGACCTCAACTTCCTCTCCCTGCACCCCACGCTCCTTCCCCTCCTCTCTGAGGCCATCCGTCCTCCAGACCCTGTTCCTGTAACCATCTCCAGCCTCAGCTACCCCCCAGGGATTCTCTCTCCCAGTGGATAATTCCCCAGGTTTACTGCTTCTAAACACCACAGAGAAAAGCAGACTTTTCTACAGCTAGCCAAGGTCACATTCAAAGCTACTTATACTCTTTCCCCAACTCTGCTCTGAGGGACTTTCTCCCCTGGAGTCCTCTCCCCACAAAACACACATTCACTTTTACCTCACTGACACTGTGGGCCTTGGGAACTGCTGAGCCGGTGTCTTCACAGGCTTCTTTGGCTGAGAGCTAGGCACGCCTGCCAAAAGCAAGCTTACCCTGAAGTTCCTGGGGAGAGGGCACCTTGGTGGGCAGAGCCTCAAAGGGTACAGGAAGCAGCAGTGGCCATGCCAGTGCGGGGCTCTCCCAGTGCCGGGGAGGCTCCAGCCTAGGGGGCTGACCCTTCTCTGCCTGTGCCCTCTCCTGTCTCCCAGGTGGCCCCTGCACAGAATCCCTCCTCACCCTCAGTCCCTTAGCCCTACCAAGGCTCAGATGGGGCAGGGAGAGGGGTCAGCTGTTTGGTCCTGCGATGAAGCTGGCTGAGGTCCACACTGCAGCATGCCCAGCCATCATTATTGCTTTCCCCCAGACACCCCTGGAAATCCAGAAACGCTATCAGGTCAGGGGGCCCCCTGGACCCAGGGTGTGAGCTCCCCTGCCCCACTGTTGCCCAGTGCCACAACGCTCCAGGTCCACCACCAGCCACCAAGCCACACCCCTGGGCCAGCAGCAGCAGGAGGGCTGGCCCAGGCCAAGGAGGGTAGGGGTGGCGGCACAGGCCCAGCCTCACTGCAGCCCCACAAGCTCCGTGATCGGGGGGGCCTGCACCATGAACTCCTCGTATCGATGGAGAAACAGCTGGAAGCGAGCCAGGTACGAGTCCTCGTTGTAGGGCAGCTGCTTCTCATGGAGGAACTGGGACACCACGGGCTTCACCTGCGGGAAGACCGGCAGGAGGAGGGGCCTATGAGCCGCAACTGTAGAGGGGGGCCCAGCCACCACCCCAGCCAGTATCTACCCTGTTCCATGACACTATGAAGGAGAAAGGGGGCTAAAGTCAGAGATTTCCTGCCCACTTCCCAGAAGGCAAAGGAAAGCGGGGCTTCTCCCGACATCCTCCCCAGGGCTCTACCTGCTTGACAGTCCTTGGATCAAGGGAATGAAAACCAGAGCTCCCTTTTACCAAGCATCAGACATTTCAGATCTGTTTCTGCATTTCATCCCCAAAGCCTATCACCATAAGCACTGCTCACTCCCATTTTACAGAAGAGGAAGCTGGGACTCAGAGGCAAATTCAGTTAACTTGTCCAGAGTCACACTGCTAGTGAGAAGCCCAGGTGTTTCTGATCTGAAACCCACGCTGCTGCTTGTACACTGCGCTGCCCTTCCTGGGTGGCCCCGGAACACGCCAGGTGGGGGACTCAGGGTTCAGGTGAACCCTGAAGGTTCCCCCTCTCCACCCTCAGACTGTCCCTTCATGCCCTACCAGCCCAGCCCTCAGTCACCTTCAGGCACATGTTGTCGGAGAGCCTGGGGAAGAGGTGGTGCTCCACGTGGCAGCTGACGATCGAGTGGCCGAATGCCCAGTCCAGCAGGGGCAGCCGGGCCAGGTTTAGCACGCCCAGGCTCATCATGTGAATCCGTCGGGGCTTGTGGTCCCGGGAGAACATGGGCAGCCCGATGTGCTGTGACGGACACATGGGTTAGCGTTAGCTAGGTGAGGACGCCCTCCGGCTGAGCCGGCAGCCCTGATGGCTTCCCCTAACCCCACCCCAGGTGTCCTCACCTAGCACTACTGGTGGGTTCTTCTGCCCCCCTGCCCCCGACTCCCACGCCAACTGGGCTCCTGGCCCAGCTCTGATGCCCACCCTGCCTGTGCCCTACACTGAGTCTCAGCCATCTCTGGGCCTCTCTCCCCATCTGCACAATGAAGGTCCCAGGTACGCTAATGCCCGAGACTGGCCACCACCTGCTCTCATGGCACTGTGCCCTCGCCTCGCCCTGGAGAGATCCTTCCTGCTCTCTTCACCAGTCAAATTCCCACTCGTCGTGCGAGATCAAGTTTATGCCCCTCTTTTGTATCTTCTCATTCAACGAACATGTACAAGTGTCTCCTCTGCCAGGAGCTGGGACCTCAGAGGTGACCAGGAGCTTGTGTTCTCACAGGCCCAGCAGATGGGGCCCAATTATGGGATTAAGTAATTGACAGCAGTTGTGGCAAGTGCAGGACAGCGAAGTACCAGATGCGCTGCCCGGGGCCTTCCCTGGGCAGGGGGAGCTGGTACGCGCCTCTGTGGAAATGGCACCAGAACTGAATGCTGGGCCCTGGCCTCACATGAAGGCCTCTCCTCTCCAGCTCCGTCATCTGCCTGCCCCGTGGCACTGGCTGGGCATGGTGCATGGATGAAATCGTGCCAGCCAGTGTTGAGGAGGAGCAAACTCCTTACCTGAACCAAAACTCTCGGTGCCGACCCAAGTAGGGGGTGGCTGGAGGCGGGGGGGATGCCTCCTCCTCAGGTGGCCTCTCTTCCCCCAGCCTTGGCTCCAGCCTGCAGGCAGCCGCCTGGAGAACCTCCCTTAGCCGCCCAGCACCTGGGTTGGGAGACCTCACCTGGAAGATGTTGATGTGGAGGTAGGGGTGGGCCAGCAGAGACCTGATGAGGAACATGCAGACCAGGGCCGAGCTGGGGCTCTTGAAGCCCGACACGTTCAGGAGCAGCCAGTACTGGGAATAGAGGCCCAGGGAGATCAGGCCCAGTGTCCGCAGAGCCGTCCTGAGCTCCGCCTGCCTCAGCTGCTCTGCCAGAAGAGAAAGACATAGAATGAGGGCAGGCAAGGCCCAGGTCCATCATGAGCTGGCTCCTGCTGCCAAGGCAGAGGGCAGTCTGGTGTGTCCCATTAACACCCACCCACAGCAGCCCTGAAACGTGGGCTCCCGCAATGAATGGATGAAGAAACAGAGACATTAAGCAACCTGACCAAGGTCAAGACCTGGGATTTGAACCCAGGTCTGGCTGCCCCATAGCCCTGCTCCTTGCAGGGTATGAGATGGCTCCCATGGCATCAAACATTGCAACATGCGATATCATGTCATCTACAAAGCATTTTTACACCTGTGAGCTCATGTTCTTTCACAGAAACCTGGGGGAGCAGGTATGGAACCTGAGGCTCAGAGAGGCTATTACCTGCCCACCGCCCCCAGCCAGCAAGTGGCAGAGCCAGACTTGGCCTTGGGTCTGAGGCTCTTTCTACCCTGCCCAGCTGTCTCAGAAAGTTTCCGTCGGGTCTTAATTCGGGGCTCCTGGCTTCCTCCACAAGTGGCCTACACGAAGCCAGGCGGGGAGGGGCCCAGGTGTTCACGGTACTTACCAACGGCCACCAGTGGGGTCAGGATGGGGAGCAGGAGAGGAGCTAGGAACATGTAGACGTAGCGGTTGAGACAAGGCAGCCTCCACGTGCTTGAGTCCCCCAGGCCCACCACGTTGGTGTAGGCGTGGTGCATCTTGACGTGTCCGTGCTTGGCGCACTCTGCAGTGAAGGCCGTGCATACCTAGAGGAGGCAGCCAGGAGGGACTGGGTCCATGGCAGGCACAGCCGAGCAAAGCAGGACCTTTGGGAGCCCCAGCTCCTCAGACCCTGCGTTTCCATGGCCTTCCTGCCTCACAGCCCCATCTAATCAACCTTGACCATCAACTCTCAGGTATCCGTGACCACAGAGTGGCAGCCAGGCGAAACAGCCACGTCCGCTCAGCATGGCTCTGCAAAGCACTTGGGGGTGGGAGGCTGGACCCCCAGAATGTCACTCTGCCTGTGACCACCTAGGCAATCCCAAGAGTCTCAGAGGCTGTCAGGATTGGATGCACGCAGGTGAAGCTCCTGGCATCATTGCAATTATTTTCTGCGTGTTTATCTTAGAAACACCTCGTCTTCATAGCACTGCGTTGTTCTGAGCACATAGCAGCCAGGAGAGGGGTACAGGAGTGGGCTGAGAGTGAAGGGACACCATCTCCTCAACAATCTCCAGCCTTGGGGCCACATGTGGCCTTCTGGATCCTTGAGCACAACAGCCTTTTGACCGAATCCAAATTTTATAGAACAAATCCCTTTGTTAAAAGTTTGGATTCGGTCAAGGGGCCACATCTGTGGATCTGGAGGGCTACATGTGGCCTTGAGGCCACAGGTTACCCACCCCTGACTTACAAGGTGGGGGTGTGTGGGGGAGTGCCACAGTGCGAGCTAACTTCTCTCTAGAGGTGACTCTTCCCCAGCACAGGGGACCAGTCACACGTGAGCTGCTGACTCCTAGGAGAGCAGTCATCCCAGAATGCAAAAGAGGTGCTAAGGTGTTTCTTATGCAGATTTATGCAAATGAAGATGCAGCTATAAGCCTCTTCCAATATTTTATGTAGGCCAGATTTTGCTAATTTTATTGAAGCTGCTGCCTGCCTGTTTCTGGAAGAACGTGAAAAGTTTCAATACCAGTCACTGCAAGCCAGGTAAGGACAGCAGGACACCCTTTGCTGGTGGGCCACCCTTTGCTGAGTGCCCACTGCGTTCTGCACTTCAAGTACTTCCAAACCCAGGGGGTCAGCAGTGTCATCATTCACAGTCCACAGAGGCAGAAACTGAGCTAGAGAGAGGTCAAGTGGACCCAGGACACACAGCTAAGTAGGTGGCAGAGACAGGATTTAGACAGAACGCCCAGATTCCGAGCTCCTCATGCGAAACCTGAGCTGAGCCACTTACTGCAGGTGAATGACAAGCCAGGCTCTGAGGCCAGCAGCAGAGGCAAAAGCAGAAAAAAATAAGGAATGGCATTGTCTTCGCACTCTGTCCCTTGGAATAAAACTGAAGCCGAAAATGTAGCTTGAAGTTCTATCTACAGGACACCGAGGAGCATAAGCGCAGTTTTACAAAAACCACGGGAAGACATGTCAAACCAGCCCTGGGAAGGCACAGGACTGGAAGGTAAGGGCTAATTCCATGACAGCATTTCTGTGGCATCCACGAAAACAGGACGAGGCACTTTGCCTTCAGATGATGCAACCCACCGAGGGCGGGTCTCACCAGAGGACACCAGGGACGGCTGTCCGTGAGGTGCGCAGCATGTGATTTGTGACTCAGCACACACTCTCGTCTGTGTGCGATGTGCCTTTTACGTGAATAAGAACAGGTTTGAGGCTATTTCTATACTCTGGACTTCTCACTCCCATTTAGATATTCTCTCTTGAGATGGGGAGAGAGGGGTGGGGTTGGCTAGAAGGGGAAGATGGATTGCAGAGCCTGGAGTGTCCAACACCCAACACCCACCAACCCAAGGGCAGTGGGGGAGGACCACGTGCTGCTGAGTTAGTTGGAAAATGGAGTGTCCCGCTGAGGATTATTTAAAGATCTTGCCCAAGGGGATTCACATCCACACCCAGAGAAAGTTCTAGAAGCCTCAAGGTTAGTGCTGCTTCTTGATATCATCTTCTGTGCCCCTCGGGAAGACTTAAGGGCCCCAGTCTCTCAGCAGGATCCAGGCTCTGAGTGGCCAGAGGGGAGCGGGGGGCATCAGGGCATCAGGATAGTTCTGCCTGGCATCTCAGCCAACTGTCCGGGGCCCACAGGATCTCTCCTTCATTCATCTGTTCTCTCATTCTGTTGACTGTTTCCTTAACCATCCTCGGACCTCAGATGGTGATGGGCACCATGCTAGGCCTGCAGAGGTACCAGGGACAAGATTGAAAGGAGACAGAACCCCATCAGAGCCATCCGCCAGGCTCCTCGGGGACCAAATGGAGCCTGCCCCATCAGGGCAGAGTACTCAAGGGCTCCTCTGGCCGCAGCCTCACTGCTGTCCCTCTCTCATCCCAAAGGTGCCAAAACACGACTATACTCGCACAGATCCTGCCTGGCAGCCTGCCCAGTACTCTGAGGCCTCACACTCAGGGACTTGTATTCTCACGGAGTAGGGCTGCCAGATGTGGCCCAGTTAAATTCGAATTTCAGATAAATTACAAGTACATGTAGTATTTGGGATATACGTACATAAAGATTTGGTTGTTTATCTGAATTCAAATTAACTGGGCATCCTATATTTTATTAATATTTGGCAAACCTATTGCTGATGTCCACGGAGCCCCAGAGGCCCCCACTCTGAAGGCAGCTGTGAGGGGCTGCTCCCCGGGAATCAGCAAGAGGAACAGACTCTGGGCAGACTCCAGCCTGGAGCCCCTCCTGCCAGAGGGACCCCACCCTGGGACATTCCACAGCCCTCTTTCTCATCTTGTCCCTGCCTGCTGCTGCCACTTCTGCACCCATCTTAGGAGTGGCCCCCCCATGGCCCTGGCCCTGAGCTGGAAACCTGGCCATTGCCCTGGACTCTTCCTACTCCACCTCTCTGCCTCCTGCCCAGATCCCACCTAGATGACCTCTACCTGCACCCTCCCCTGCACCCCTCCCACCACACCTTCCCCCTGCACCCCTCCCTGCCCTTCCGTCCCCACCATCTCTTAGCCTGTCTGGACCAACAGCCAATGACCCATCTCCTGCCTCATCTGCCCCAAATCCATAGGGTGACCTAGTTAACACCCAACTTTGATTGCATCATAACGTTATGATGACATTTTTTTATCCTGCAATGTACTGTTTCTTTAAAAGATAAAAGAGGAAAACACTAGAGAAGGACACAGAAGAGACCGATAACCTCCATCCGTCCTCTCCCAGGAGGAACACAGGCACTGCAGAAAGGGACAGGCAGAGAATTCTCCCCATACTTTTTGGATTCTGAATTATGTAAACACATTGCCTAGTCAAAAATAAATAGTTTTGAAAAGTACCAACTTAGCTACCTTTGGCCACAGGGACAAAGTCTCAGCTCCTGCCTGGCCCGGGTCTCCTAGCCCCCTTCTCCAGGGTCCCCATTAGAGTCTAGTGACCCCAGATTTCCTGGGCCCCTCAGGCACTGAGCTCTCTTCCACAGCCTTTGTCCCTACATCTGCTCTGTCTGAAACCAGCTTCCTGCTTCCCAGCCTGGCCAGCCCCGTCCTGGCAGCATCTCTTCTGGAAACTCTCCCCAGGGCCTCTCAGGTCTGCAAGACTGACATTTGGGACCAGGGCATTTTTGTTTCAGGAGCTGTCCTGTGCACTGTGGGGCATTTAGCAGCAGCCCTGGCCTCCACCCACTCACTGACAGGGGCACACGCACACACCCCAGTCTTCATAGGCAAAAGTGTCTCCAGACATTGCCCAGCGTCCCTGCCACCCACTCGCCACCCCAAGGGCTCAAAGCCTTCACTCGGGACGATGCCCTCGTCACATTCTGCCTGCCCTGGTCCCAAGCAGCCTGGGTTTGAATCCCAGAGGCACCACCTACCAGCTGGGACAAGTGGCTTAACATCCCAGATCAGCGTTTCCTCATCTGCAAAGTGAGGGTGACAACAGCTCGACCCTCACAGGGAGGTGTGACTATTAAATAGAGAATTCACAGAAAGGACACAGTAAGCAGACAGCAAGTGTTAGCTAGAATGACCAGCAGTTTTCATTATTTTGATGTCATTCATGTATGTCGCTTTCCCACTTGACTCTGGGCCCCTGGGGAATTGGAACTGGGTCTTATTCACCACTGTGTCCCCAACCTCTATCGGAGCCGGAGCAGCGGGTGGATGATGTTGGGCACATCGCTCGGGTTGTGGGACCAGGTCTCAGCCCGGCCTCATTCACCCCTCAGAGCCTCGGCCAACACCTTCTCAGCCCCCAAAGCTCCCAGCAAACCAGCCTCCCTGCAAGTCTCCTTCTCCAGCAGGTCACCACCGCCACCCTGGCGGCAACACGCCCGTGGTGGAGCTTTGACCATTTCTCACTGCTCAGACTCTGCGCTGCCATCGGAGACCACCAGGGCTTGCTCCAGGGCACCGGCCCCCAGGCCTGCTAGGCCCTGGTGGGAGAGGGCATCTCCACACCCTCCAGGGGCCTCACCACACTGAGCCAGGCTCTAGACACCCACAGGAGTGGGATTGTCATGAGACCCCCTCCTGGAGTCCTCAGACTTACCCTTGAGGAAGCCACACCAAAGCAGGAGTGCGGCGCAGAGCTGCCTGAAAGCATATTTTGAGAATCTATATGTGTGATAAAATAGCAGAGACCCCCCCCCCCCGCCACACACACACACCCCCTTGCACCAATTTCCTTGGTTTCCACATTGAACAACACTTATGTACATATAACTCTTGGGGAAAACAGGTGAAGGATACACCAGACCTCTCTGTCCTATTTTTGCAAGTCCTGTGAATCTAGAATTATCTTTAAAAAAAAAAGTTTTTTTTACAGAAGTATATTTTGTACCACAGATCTGAGTTTGTTCTATAAATAAATTTTAAAAATATAAAACAAAAGAAAGCATAGTTGAACTTAGACAATACCCCTTGGGCTGTGGAGGGACAAGCAGAGAGCAGGCAGAGTGACACACAGAGGACTGGGGTCGCACAGAACTCATGTGAGAACAGAACGTTCCAGGATCATGGCGAGGCTGGGAGCTCTTAGCTCTGTCTCCACCCCCACACGGGACCTGAAGGAAGGTGGCATTCCCTGGGGGACCCCTCCCCAGAGCAGAGCTCACCAGCTGAGGCTCCACCCCTGTAGCAGGAAGCTGACTTCACAAGGAGGACCTAAGCTGAGACACAACAAAGAGCTTAGTAACTGGCAGGGCCTGTTTCCTCCCACTCAGGGGAGCATCTTGGATCCTGTGTGACATGCAGGAGAGGCCCCAAAGCCCTTTGATTTCAGGAGTTAATCCTCCTCAAGCTACAGGACTTAAAATATGGTGGCCTGCCTGCCCCCCTGCCCCCGCCACCTTCCTGTGGCCATCTGAGCATGGTGCAGCGCCCTTCACCGACAGTCCCCGAGAATACACCTGGCAGTCTCAGGACAGGCAGGTGCTCTTGCTGGGTAAGGCCAGGGTTATGCTACCAGGAGGGATGCAACTTTCTCATGGAGACCAGAAATGGGTCTGCAGAGGAAGCTCACCTGCTGTGCGGAGAGGGACAGCATGTGACTTTGGATACTGTAGGAGAGACACAACAACCTGGAGTGGAAGCCCCCCTCCATGCCGTCTGCCCCTCCCCCAGATCCCACAGGTCAGAGAGGGGAGGTCCTTGTGTCCCACTCCCAGCTTGAAGCTGGCCAACCCTGAGACAGTCCCAGCAAAAGCTGGTGCCCAGGAAAACCAAGGATACTCAGCTGAAGCCCGAGGCTGTGGAATTCACCAAAGGGAACCCAGGGCTAGGACTAAGTTATTCTGCAATGATGGTGTCTCCTCCTTGGGAAGAGCACAGGCACCCAGCGGGAGAAGGGTTAAAGGGAGAAGCCACCAAGACGTGGGAGAAGGGCAGTCAGAAATCCAGGAAGGGTCTCGGGGCTTCCTCTGAGGTCCTAGGCAGCAAGGACTTGCCCTCTGTGCCATGCGGAGGCCCAGAGGACACAGCACCCAACCCCCGCAACCTTTCAGTTAACAAAACAAAACAATGACGAACAAAACAAGCCACAGCAAAAGTTGAGCCACACTCGGCCTTCATGAGGGAGTGAAGTCATCGCCCTGCTCCTTGGATGAAGAAACTGACACAGACGGAAAATTAAGTAAGTTAACCAAGGTCAGGGCAGCCAGTGGGGCTGGGATTCCAACTGAGGCTGTGGCTCCAAATGCTGTGCCCCAGACACTGTCCCCACCTGCCTGGCAGACAAGAGCGCACCTGCCCTGAGGACTGTGCTCGCCCATCGGTGCCAGCCAGGCTGGGGAGCCTGAGCCATTCTACCCCCCCCACACGGGGAACTGGACTCTCCCCAGAGGGTAGCTAGAGCTGCACCTGTGGGGCAGCAGATTGAGAAGCTTCCCACATAGGTTAATTGAGGGCCCAAGGGACAAACTACTTGTGCCCTGCCCCACAGCCCACTGCAGCACACCAGCCTGGTGTCACTCATGAGGCAGGAGGCTTGGCTTCCTGGGGCTCAGTGGGGCTCATTGGGGATCACAGACCTCTAGGATGGGACCCTCCATCAGCCAGCTTTTCCTGGACCTAGACTCCTAGTCAACTGCAGGGTCACCATCAACCAATATTGATGGCTGACCTACCAAGAACTCGGGTCTGCACCAGGATCTAGAGAGACAAAGAGGCAAGGATGAAGCCACTGGTCTGGGGCTCACGGGGGCAAGACAGTGTGCAGCAAGCGGGATCCAGCCCCGACACCACCTGGGTCTCGCAGGGCAGGCCGTGTGCTGTGGTTCGGGTGGAGCTGTCCAGTGGGGGGCCTGGGAAGGCTTCTCAGGAGGCGCACTTGGCTGCCTGCCTTGGCTCAGCACACACGATAGCTACTGTGTGGGTATCACACTTTGAGGGGTATCAGATTCGCCTGGGGAGCATGATAAAAATGCAGTGGCCCAGGTCCTCTTCTCCAACAAGCCTGGGCCTCCAGAGCACTCTGCTACACACCAACGTTGGAGAACCACGAGGTCATCTCTGCACAATAAATCCCCTGCAGCCAAGTCGTCCAAAAGTCTCAATACCTGCTCCTCATCCTCCGCCGCCTCCCAGCTCCCGGCACTCAGTACCGCTCTGAAAAATCCAAACACAGCTCACTCATTCTGCCCTCTGTCCCGCGTTCCAACGCAGCCCATGTAGCCAGCACAGCCCAGTGTCGCCCCTGCTGCTCTCTGGGGATTACAAACTTGGTGGGCATCTGACCCAGACCCCAGGGTCTGGCCTGTGCCCTGGGGTCTGGTGGGGACCAACGCCCAGGGCTCCCTGGGAAAGGAAGTGTCTTGAAACCAGCTCTGAGGATCCGGAGCCTGTTGCTTCCTCTTGTCCTCAGCACTTTAGAAATGTGTGCTGGTGGGAGGGTGGAGAAGGGGAGAGCAGGGGGTAGAGGGTATTAGGTGGGAAAGGTTCCCCCACTCAGCCAATGTGGTATAATAGTATAGTTACACTACATGCGTGCTTATTGTTATATAAAGTTACATAGCTTTATAGAAAGTTAATAATTGAGTTAATTGGTTATAATAACCAGACCCTGCAAGAAAAGGACTGTTTCTGGTACCAGCTTTCCTATTTAACCATAAGGGACTAGGGTGGCCAGGTGACAGTCCCCCTGCAAGGGAGGAGGGAGCAAGTTCAGAACAGCAGAACAGGAGAGGCTAGGAGACCAGTCAGGAGACAAAGACGGCCAGGCACGGTGGCTCACACCTGTAATCCTAGCACTCTGGGAGGCCGAGGGCGGGATAATTGCTTGAGCTCAGGAGTTCGAGACCAGTCTGAGCAAGAGCAAGACCCTGTCTCTACTATAAATAGAAAGAAATTAGCCAAAGAACTAAACATAGAAAAAAATTAGCCGGGCACGGTGGCACATGCCTATAGTCCCAGCTACTCGGGAGGCAGGAGGATTGCTTGAGCCCAGGAGTTTGATGTTGCTGTGAGCTAGGCTGACGCCACGGCACTCTACCCCAGGCAAGAGAAGGGGCAAAGACAACCTGGCCAGAAACCTTTGCCTTTCTGGGCTTTGCCTGGAGGTGAGAGGCCAGGGCAGACCAGGAGGCGCTGGAAGAAGTGAGGAAAGGGTCAAGATGGTGGAGACCCTTCCTGGAGCAGGCCTGGGGTAGTAGGGGGCTTCTCTGGATGGCTCAGGCATCAGAGAGACATAATGAGGAGGTGGGACACTTTGACACTGGACCCCTTCCCCACCCCCTTCCGTCTGTGGTTCACATTTCAAACCCCGATTGCAAAACCTGGAGGCTCCAAGGGCTGTAGTTATGGGCCAAGACAATCGCACACCAGGATCTGCCAGCCACCAGTGTCCTGGTGGGAGGAAGAGGCTCTAGTCACCATTTGGCCCGGTGCTGCAAAGGCAAGTGGGCATGCCCAGGCCAAGTCCACCGCCATGGGTAGACACTCGGACACTCCTCATGCGGTTCTCTACTCGCTGGGTGCAAATGCCCCCTCAAGGGCTTGGAGAAGCGCACACACACAGACACACGCCCTGCAGTGCTACTGCACATACCAACAGCTGCAGCTGCCTGCCACACAGGCACCCACATAGCTGGACACACCTGCAAGCCTACACAGAATGACGAGGCTGCCCACACCGTACCAGCAGATGCCCATGCCTCTCCCAGGCTCACCTCCACGAAGAAGAGCAGCCAGATCTTACTCCAGCGTTTGGAGTCTGTGAGGGCACCGTGAGTGGCCAGGTGGCTGCCCTTGACAGTGAGCGTGTAGTGGCACACACCCAAGATGGTGATGCCGGTGGCAAAGACCAGCACATTCTCCGAGCGCAGGCACAGGAACCCTGCATGGGGGAGGAGGACAGGGGACAGGGTCTTTCTCCAGCTCTTGGAGATCTGGGCCCAAACGCCTCAGCCCCCATCCCAGGAGCCCAGGCCAAAGTGGGCCCAGGTCTGGGGGCTGCTGCAGGCAGGCTGGAGGCAGATCCCACCATGGGCTGAGGCGGATGGGTTGGCTCTCTACAGGATTTGGGACAAAGCAGGGACCCCCACCACCTTGCTGCAGAGACTCGGGTGGTCCTGAGTCTGCCTGGGTTTCCCTCTTGGGACAGAGCAGTGAGGGGGGCCCAGGTGTCAAGGGATTTCAGGCCAGGAGAGGTCCAGGGGAGACTCCCTCCTCCCTCACTCTCCGCCCCATTCCCGGTCCCCATTCCCCCCTTCCCCAGCGACCTCATCCCACCCCACCATTCTCTGACCCCTCTCAGCTTCCCCTTTGTGCCACCACACTTTCTCCCTCCTCCTCTACCCGGCTCCCCAGGGACATGGGGGTGCCGCACCCGCCAGCCTGCTCCACTCCTCTGGCCCCCCGGTGCTGGGGCAGAGCCCGCACCCCACCCCCACCCGCAGCCTGACCCTTGTCGCCCTGTCCCCGTGTCCCTCACCCCCAGGCAAGGCGAGGAGGCTGAGCGCCAGGATGCTGCAGTCCACGCCGTGGCGCTCCCACCACGAGCTGGCGCGCACCACGTCCCGGACCAGCGCCTCCAGCTCGCGCAGCAGCGCCTCGGCCCGGGGCGCGTCCTGCGCCGGCTCCGCGGGCTCGGCAGGCTCCATGGGCTCGCCGGGCACCGGGACGCCGGGAGGCCGGCGGAGGACTGGAGACCTGGAGACCGGCGCGCGTCTGAGGCGCGGGCGGGGCGGAGTCACGCACCGGCTTGGGACACCGCCCAGGTGCTCGCCACTGGCGGGAGGTCGCAGAACCGCCGCAGGAGGAACCAGGGAGATGGGCGATGGCACGGCGGTGAGGAGGTGACGCTGGAGCAAGAACCAGTCCCGGGGATAGGGACGGGGGGGGGGGTTGGGGGCACGGGGACCCCAGCAGAGAACCCTGAGGGCCTTCCCTGACCGCCAAACTCAAATAATTCCTCTGTCCCCTCTGTCCCCTGTGTCTCCTGTCCCTTACCTTGCTCCAGCCTGCCGGAGCATTCCAGCCTCCTCCCCACCCCAGCATTTTTCTTAGTTGCACGTAGCAGCCGTCCCCACACAGGACACAAGCGTTTGTTGGTTGTCTCCGCCAACAGACTGGACGCTGGGTGCCCGAGGGCCTTCCTCATTTTCCACTTTTTTTTTCAGTTGTCTAGTACGTTTAATTAGCATCTAAATAGAAAACATATCTTCTATAATTATAATATGGAAGTTTCTATAGAAATTTCCTATTTCTATAAAAACAAAATAGATCTATGGAATTTCCTATAGAAATTTCCTATTTCTATAGAAACAAAATAGATCTATTTCTATAGAAATAGAAATCTATCTATTTCTATAGAACAAAATAGGTAAATTTTTTTGGCAAATGCCTAAGGCAGAATGGTGTCGGTGAAGTTCATCCAAGGTGTTAAGCAGCAACATCTACACAGCCATGTAGTGGTCAAACACATGTGGTCAGTGTCTGGGGACGGAGGGAAATTCGCGCAATCCATGCATACCTTTGACTACTTTTTTTATTTTTTATTTTTTTTATTTTTATTTTTATTTATTTATTTTTGGAGACAGAGTCTCACTCTGTTGCCCTGGCTAGAGTGCCATGGCGTCAGCCTAGCTCACAGCAACCTCAAACTCCTGGACTCAAGCGATCCTTCTGCCTCAGCCTCCCAAGTAGCTGGGACTACAGGCATGCGCCACCATGCCTGGCTAATTTTTTCTATATATTTTTATCTGGCCAATTAATTTCTTTCTATTTTTAGTAGAGACGGGGTCTCGCTCTTGCTCAGGCTGGTTTCGGGTTCCTGACCTTGAGCGATCCGCCCGCCTTGGCCTCCCAAAGTGCTAGGATTACAGATGTGAGCCACCGCACCCGGCCTACATCAGAGATTCTTAAGACAAACAAGGGAGAGAGGCCTTCTCCCTCCTTTCCCGCCCTATCCTCAGATCCCTCCCTCTCAGGCACACTGGAATTTTCAAAGAAGGGGCATGTATCATTTTTAAGGCATATTTCATATTAATACACAATATTTTAAATTCATAAGGAGGGAATCTCATTGCTTTTATTATATATACCAGGAACTTCTCAGTTCCAAGAAGCCCCTCTCCGGGCCCTGGCTACCCCAGGACACGTAGGTGGCACTGTGAGAAGGCAAATGCTGAGTGACAGACAGGAGACAATGCACATTAGAGGAGCCAGGAGGAACCAGGAATCCCCATGGGGTGGGGCTGGCTGGCAGCCTCCCAGGAGAGAGGCAGACTTGATTTAGAACAGAATTAAACCTGGGGGAGGAGGGAGGGACCAGATGTTCTGGGTCCTCAACGCATAGGGCAGGAGCAGAGTTTGGGAGATTGGTGGGAAAGTCAAGGGAAGGCAGGAGAGAAGGGCAGGTGGCACTAGGGGCTGGAGGTGCCCTGAAGGCAGACCGGTATGTTGGGTCTTGCCCCCTCGGACTTGGGGAGCCACAGCAGGTTTTAGAGCAGGGGAGTGACTTGTGTAGTGTGCAGTTTAGGAGGGTCTGTCTGGCACAGTGGAGCAGCCGCTGCAGTGAGGGCGGCCAGTTTGGAGACAGTTTCAGGACCTCAAACAGGAAGGCACTGAGGGTACAGATGGCAGAGGGAGGGGCTGTGGGATGGATGATGAAGGTAACAAAATAAGGAAGACTTGGACAGACAGTTTACCAAAGGAAATGTACAAACAGCCAAGAAGCACATGAAAAGATGCTCTCCATCATCAGTCTTTAGGGAAATGCAAATTAAAACCCCAATTAGATAGCCCTGCAGAGCCACTGGCATGGCTAGCATTAAATAGACAGGCAAGGCAGAGTGGCTCCCACCTGGAATCCTAGCACTCTGGGAGGCTGAGGTGGGAGAATCACTTGAGGTCAGGAGTTCAAGACCAGCCTGAGCAAGAGTGAGACCCCATCTCTGCTAAAAACAGAAAAAATTAGCTGGGCATGGTGGCGCATGCCTGTAGTCCCAGCTACTTGGGAGGCTGAGGCAGAAGGGTCGCTTGAGCCCAGGAGTGTGAGGTTGCTGTGAGCTAGGCTGACGCCACTGCACTCTAGCCCGGGCAAGAGAGTGAGACTCTGTCTCAAAAAAAAAAAAAATACTCACCATGTGAAGAACACAGCTGGGCTCTGCAGTCAGGCACACTTACTAGCTGTGTGACCTTGGGTGAGTTACTGAACCTCTCTGAGCCTTAGTATCTTCATGTACACTAAGAACAGACATTTAAAGGGGTGAGACATTAAAGGGAGTTTTACTATTGTCTTCCTACACCCCAATAGATTGTTGTGCACACCCACTTTGGAGACCACTCCAAACTTCTCACAAACGTAAGGTCTTCTAGACCTCAGGCTATAGTAGTCCACAGCTTAAGGTCTAAATGGCTCAGCTTGGCCTTTGAGGGCCTCTGAGTTCCAGCTCTAGCTCCAATGACTCTCCTGCTTGGACCAGTGGCTGCTTACTAGCCTCTGACACATGGATGGGTATGGCCCTTTCTCACCTCTAGGTCTGTATCCCCAGGGTAATTGTTTCTGTGCCTACCCCCTACCTGGGCTTCTGGTGACTTTAGCCACTGCCACAAAGCTCTGTCAGCGTTTTCATGTATTTCACTCATTCAATCAATTTTATTGTAAAGCCAGGCACTCCAGCTTTCACCGTTTATCTTTCCCCTCTGACCTCATGCCCCCATCAGCTGGCATTAGACATCAGGTGTCACACCCTGCCTAGCACTGAGCTCTCTCGGACACTGTGGTCCAGCTCTGGGATTCAAGGAGTTCCCGTGTCTGCCTGTATCAACAGGATAAGTGACTCCAGCTGTTGTAACAAACCACCTCAATGTCTCAGTGGCCAAACACAATTCAGGGTTATTTCTTGCTCACATCAGAGTCCGCTGTGGGCCAGGTGGTCCTCCTCCCAGTGGCGACTGGGGCATTCAGGCTCCTGGCATCTGTGACTGCCATGGGAGCTGAAGGGAGGGCATGGAAGGTCGTTTTAGGTCCTGGACTGGAAGTGCCACACATCACTTCCAGCCATGCTCTGTCAGGCTGCACCCAGTCTTACAGCCCCTCCCCACCCACAGGCAGACTTGGAACTGCGGCCTGACTGTGCACCCAGGAGGAGGAAGTAGTGTAAATGACTGTCTCTTCCCCAAAGCCAACCGCAACGTGAGCTTCTGAAGGGCAAGAACCTTGCACACCCCTCCCTTATGTTTTCCTGAACTTTCTCCATAGCTTCCAGCCTGCCTGCCCTCCAGCTCATGTCACCCACCCATCACGCCCTGCACACTGCCCTGCACACGGCGCTCGGTACTTACAGCCGATGGACGGACTAGCGGGAGTCCAAACAGGCTGGCTGAAGGAGCAGAGGGCAGGGCCCAGCAGAGAGGCAGGTCCTTCCTGTTCTGTGGACAGCACTGCTTCCCTGGGGCCTCGCACTGTGCTTGGCACATAGTAGGCGCTCAGTAAACATTTGGTGAATAAATGAATGGATGGATGCATGGAAAGATTAGGAAAACAGGCTCAAGAGAATGAAGAGATAAATGGTTTAAAAATATATGAGATGGTGGAGACTCGGGTCCAAAGCCAAGACAAGTAAATCTCCCCACATGTTACCTGAACTGGGAGGTGGTGCCCTCCTCCCAGGCCCTGATGGACTGAGTGTCTTTAGGCCCACTCAGGCAACAGCAGTGGGGCAGGGTACAGCCAGATGAGCTGGGGTTTGGAGATTCCCATCCTGGGGCAGAGGTGACCCCTCCCTTCTGTGATTGGGATCTTTATTTGCTGGGGTTCCTGGGGTTAATTGTTGTTGTGGTTGAGTGGAGTGGGAAGGAGCCCTGCCCTGGCCCAGGGCCTGGAGGGGCATCCCGAGAGTCAGATGGGCATGGAGACCTGGAGGGCTGATCCCAGGGCTGGGGGATGGCACAGGATGGGTTGGGAAGGCGCCTCCTGCCAGCAGTTTAACCATTTCTATGCCCTAAGCCTAGTCGGCTGGGTCTTTAGCCCTTCCTTGACCCCTCTATTTGGGCCACCATCCTCCCCCCACCGCCATCATCAAAGCCCCAGAGAGGCAGAGTTCCATGAAGCAACTGGCATTATTCACAGGGGTGGGGCTGGGCGAGCTGGGGGTGAAGTGACCTGGCCTCTGCTCAGATCTCAGCCAGCTGAGGGTGGGACTGGCACCCTGAGCTCCCCTGGCTCCAGCAGGGCAGGACTATCTGCAGCGTCTCAGCGTCAGCCTCACCTCCCAAGATCCTACCCCTAGCCTGCTGCGGTACCCGAAACCTGCCTCCAGCAGGCCGCGTTGCTCTGCAGGGACGAAGCCAGGTTAGTGATGGCCCAGAGAGACAGGGCAGGGAGGGAGATGAGTGAGGGAGGGGGCCAGTCTTGAGCTGGTGTGGCCTCTGCTGAAGCTCTAAGGGCTGTTGGCCTCTCCCCACCTTGCAGGAAAGGAAACTGAGACCCAAGGTTACTCTCCGAGCTACACACACATTAGGCCCTTGAAACCCCAGGGCTGGACCTGCTAGCAGTGCAGAATCCCTGCTGGTGTGGTTCTTCAAGGCCACCTGTCGTCGGGTCACACTCGGTCTTGTGTGTGTGAGTGAGTCTGGGGTGTGGATTAGCTTAAAGGCTGCGTATTGGGCCTGGCGGGGCCTGTGCCAGGGCTGGGAGGGAGTGAGGGCCGCAAGTCTTGCACAGGGTGGAGGCAACCCAGTGTGGAGCAGCCCAGGAACAGCATCTAGAGCAGGGCCTGGGCACAGACACAGCCAGGTTCTAGTCCTTGCTGTGTGACTTAGGTAAGTCGTTTAACCTCCCTGAACCTCAGTTTTCTGCGAGGGTGATTTGGCGTGGATGGGGGTGATGCTACCTACCCTGCTGGGTTGCTGGAGAGAGCAATGGGATAATCTCTGCGCTGTGGATGTCAGTGAGCCACCGCAGGGCACATGCTCATGGTAAATACAGATGTCATTCATGCCCTTCCCTGTGCTAATATAGTTATAACATTATTGTTACATTGAATAGCTGATGTGATTTAAATCTCGCATATATTGATTGGTATTGATAATGACAACAGATGGTTTCATTTCCAGCAAGAGACGGGCCTGACAGGCTCCTCCCCACTGTCTCTGTTCCCCTCTCCTTGCCGGTATCTTCCCTCGCGGGCTGGTGGGTCGGTGGGGGGGGGTTGATAAGCCCGCCCAGTTCCACTCTGCAATGCTGAACAGGCTGTGCAAAAGGTTTGCTGGACACAGAAAGGGGCATCTGGGGATAGCCCACCAGTTCTCTCTGCCACTGGCTCAGAGCTGCCCGGGCCTGGCTGATGCCTGCTGGGCACCCCCATCCCCAGATTCCTGTCCACCAGGTCCCTGGCTGGTTCTCCGTGTGCTGGGTGCTGAGGCCTGAGCTAAGCGCTTCACATTTATCCTCACAAATGGCCTACGAAGGGGTACAATGATCCCCACTTACACATGGCGGCACCGCGGCTTGGAAAGGTGAATTGCCTTCCCACCAAGCAGCAGCGCTGTGCGTCCAAACTGGGGTGCACCAAGAGGTAGAATTGTCTCTGCCCATCCCATTGGCCCTTTCCCCACTGGACACGCCTGCCCTCCCCCAGGGCTGGGACCCCCAACAAGCCAGCCCCCCAGAGGGAGGGCAAGGGAACCTCTCTCTGAAGACCCCTGCTTCAGGGTAAGGGGTGGGACGAGGGGACGTGGGGTGTTCCGGAGCTTCAACCTTCTAGTCTGAAGGAACTAGGACCTTAAAAATAGATCATAGGGAAGAGGAGTCTAAAAATAGACTCCAGACAAGGCCATGAAGCCCTCTGTGGGCAGACCCATGCTCGCGCACACACACCCCTCCCTGGGGAACCTTGGAGGCACTGAAGCAAAGTGAAACGCGCTAAACCAGAGACACACACTCGCTCGCACATAAACACAACCTTCCAGGAAAGCTCCGGACCGTGTCCTCACCCGCATCACACACTCACATGCACACACACACTCACATGCACACACACACACAGAGGCTGCACAGGCACACGCGTGCACACAGGAGCATTTCCTAGCTGGTCATTTGCCACCCCCTCCACTGAACCTCAGTGGCCACATCCATAAAATGAAGCTAGTCAATAACAAGTGATGCCTTCGGCCCTTGTCCACTGCAGACAGCAGTTGCGAGGCCCAAAGAAACAATACCATAGGGATGGTTTGACCCCGCGGGGCAGAGCCTCGGGGCAGTGACGGTGGGGGCACGGGCTAGAATGGGCAGCTGCTGTGGCCCCCCTTTCCTCCCTGAGACCCCCGCCCTGTTCTGCCAGGGCACCCACCAGCTATTGTTTGGGGTCCAGTGGAGCCACTGCCCCAGTGTGTGCATTTCCGGAGCAGGAGCGGCAACCCTAGAACGCTCGCCCGTGCAAACCCAGAGAATAAAGAAGCCAGGGTGAGGGAGGCTGGAACTGAGGCTTCTCGGGGCTCGCCACACTGGCCTGCCCCTGGGGCCTTTCTCTAAAGACCAGACTCAGGCTCAGAATGAACTTGTCAGAAGTTTCCCCACCTTGGGCTCCAAACCCCATGAGGCTTAGTCATTCTGCAATAAAACTCCAGGAGGGCTCACTGCCCTCAGGCTTCTCAGAGGAAGCAGAGTGACAAGAGGCTGCTGGACCAGGGTGCAGCTCTGAAGCATCAGGTAGACAAGGAGTCAGGTTGTTTGCGCTCTTACTGGCTGTGTGATCCAAGCAATGACTTCATGTTTTTGAGCCTCAGTTTTCTCCTCTGTCAAATGGGTTTAATAATGCCCTGTCATTATTAGATGAGGCTGTCATGAGAATTAACTGAAATCACACATGTAAAATGCTGGCATACAGCAGGTGCCCAATAAATGCTTGCTATCATGATGACACATGGCCCAGCTGGGAACCAGACTGTCTGGGTTTGAGTTCTAGATCTACCGCCTCCCAACAGTGTGATCTTGGGCACATTTTACAAACATCTCTGTGCCTCGATTTCTTCATATAAAAGGCAGACATAGTAGTGCCTCCACCCTGGAGTTGTTCTGGGGACCAAGTGAATAAGACTGAAGAATCTTGGCCACAATAAGTATAGCTCTTACAGGAGGCAAGACCTGGCTTGGCCCTATACTGTGCACCTACTATGTGCCAGGCAAATCACATGTGTGGCAGCTAAGTCTCACAATAACCCCACCAGGAAATCTCACAATAACCCCACCAGGAAAGTAACTTTGGGTCCATTTTGCAGAAGTTAAGTTACGCGACTCAACCAAGGTTACTTTCATGCAGCAGCAGCTCTGGGATCTGAACCCAGAAATTCAGAGGCTGTTTCCCAGGTAGCCCAGGCATTGCTTCGGTGTTTTTCACACCAGATTTCCTGGAGATTCCCAGAGGCTGCAGAGGTGTGGGGTGTGGGGTGAGGAAAGGAGGAAGCCCTGAAGGAGGGGCTGGGCTTCAGGGACAAAGATGGGGACAGAGATGGGAGAGGACAGGGAGCCTGAGCAAGTGGGAGGCAAAGATTGAGAGAAAGATGCCAGGAGAGACTGAGGCCTGGAAAGGTGGGCTCTCAGGAAGGGGTAGGGGAGAGTGAGACAAGGGACAGGGGACCCCATGTTACCGGAAGACATTGGACAAAGAGAGAAAGAACAGAAAGGGAGAGAGAGACAGGCAGACTCCCTGGGTGGGATGCAAGGCCTCTTCCAGCTTCCTCCCCCATGTTGGCAGTCGCTCCCAAATAGCTGCCCTGTCTCCTGCCTGTGGCCCCATGGCCCATCCTGCTCTCTCAGTCCAGCCCCCAGGGCAGGTGGGTGATGTGGGTCAGGCCATGGGCTTGGACTGCTTAAGCTGCAGTGTGGCGCCTGCCTAGGACCCAGGCATGCCCAGGTCAAGGGGCCCCAAGATCAAAGATATCTCCCAAAGGTACACGCAGGGGCCAATTCAAAACCTTGGTCAGACAAGCAGGTTACGGCATCAGGGAAATCTCGCTTTGGGGCCTGATGGTTCTGTGACCTTGGGCAAGTCATACACTGCTCTGAGCCTCTGTTTTCCCTCCTGTAAAATGGGGATAACAATGATAATGTAGTACTTGCTTTAAAGAGTTGTGGTTTTATTGCAGGAGTTAAATAAAGGACTTGCCATAAGCACCTGACACCCTATATATAAGCTCTCAACAATTAACAGTAAAAACTTGAAAGCTTAGCCTTGGCAATGGGGGTGACCTAAGAGACCCAGGTCAGGGAGGCTGAATTTTCCTTAAGAGAACATCACATAACCTCTCTGATACTCAATCTCTTCATCTATGAAATGGGGCTAAAAGTCACCCTCCCTGTCTGCCTCACAGGTGTAGAGGAAAGCTTCCGGTAACCGCTCAAGTTCAGACAGTGGAATAATGGGAGTGAATCGCTCTCCAGAAAAGAAGCCCAGCTCCCTGGGCACCCCAGGAGCAGCTCTGGGCCTAGGCCCCTCCCACTGGGTGGGGCCCAGCCTTGGCTGGCTGACCATTCCTCGGCCACTGGCTGGATTGGATTGTCAACAGCCCTGCGAGTCAGATGAGGATGCTTCAGTGACCTCTCCCAGAGCCAGAGTGGTGTTGGAGGAGGGGCACATTCTCACAGGGGATCAGAAGAGCAGCACTGCTCCCTGGGACTGCCTAGGACCACCTACTGGGCAGCTGGGCCAACCGCAAATGTAAGGAGCATCCCATGGGCCAGTCTCAGACCAACAATAACCACGACCATCATTCACTGATGAGTACTAAATACCGGGTAGTGTGCTAAATGCTTTTTATGCATTCTCATCTCAACCTCCTAATAACCTATGAGGGTAACACTATTATTATAATACCTATTTTGCATATGAAAATGAGAGGCTGGGGGACTTACCCAAGGCCACACAGCTGAAGAGGGGCAGAGCCAGCTTTGCCGCCCAGACCTGGCCATCCTCTGAGTCCTGCCACCTTCCATACAGCCTGGGCTTATCTCAGAGAAGGTGACACAGCATGCACGGGGGGACAGGGGTGCCATGCCATCTGGGACAGTCACATGGGGACAGGAGGCTGTGGGTTCCATGGAAGGCACCGGGAGACCTGGTGCTGCTTTGCCCATTTGGCTGCTCTGTGACCTTGCGCCAACCCCTTCCCCTCTGGGCCTTAGTTGCCTCATCTGGGAAGTGAGAGGGCTGGGTTGCATGCTGCAGAGGGCTTCCTGCCTTATTCACTCCACCACCCTTACTGATCTCCCTTATGATGTGTTAATCTCACAGCCGTCTAACCAGAGCTTCTTAACCCACAGAGTGCCTGGACGTCTCTGGGCTCTCCAGCTCCAAGAGCTGCCCGGAATCACGAGCAAGACTGCCCACCAGTGTGTGTGCAATGTGCACCGTTCCAGGAAAAGTACCCCTACTTTAACCAGACTCGAATCCCAAAAGGCTATTCTAAACGTTTAGTATTTCCCTAGCCTTGATCTAAATTACTAGGGGAATGACTCAAGGAAGTAGAGTCCCTGTCGTGTAAGACCCTTCTCTTTGCTTGTGTTTAACAGCCCACAGGCTCCCTGGAGCCGCCCCTGCTCCCGGGCCCCGGGCTTGCATCCTCGAGCCACGCTGGCCTGAGGGACCCCCGTCCTGCTGCTTCTGATTAGTGTCTGTCTGGACGCTGAAGCTCCCATCCGCTGTCCCCTCACCGCGAGTCCTCCTCACCCCATGTCCTCCGCCGGACCGTCGCAGCGAGGACCAGCGGGTCCTTCCTGAGGTAGGCGCAGCGTCCAGGATGGCCAGCAGGGGTCGCAGGAGGACGCGCACCAGGGGGCGCGGAGGGTGGGATCGCGTCTTGCTGGCCCCTTTGGCAGGCTGGGTGTGAGGAAAGTGTGGCAGCGTGCTGGGCCTCCCCGCCCTCGTGGGCCTCAGTTTCTCCATCTGTAAAGTGGAGGGAGGCGGCCCAGAACCTGTGGAGGGTTGCTAGGCAACCGTCTTGCACTGACGGTCCTGTGGACCTCTGTGATTGATGTTGTGGGGAGAGGACTGTCTTGAACTCCCTTTGGCAGAAGCAATTGGCCCAGCATCCTTACAGAACGGAGCAAGGTGACTCCAGGCCCCTTGCCCAGACTCGAGACTAAGAAAACAGCCCACTGTCTACCAGTGTAAGGAGACTCAGCCCTCGGAGAAAGGAGGGCTCTAAATCAGGCTGTCCAACATCTGCCTGCAGTGGTCAGGCAAGTAGAAGCCTCTCTGGAGGCTTCCCCAGGTTGAAAGGCCCAGAAGTGCCTCCAGGGCACCTCCAGCTGCAAGCACCAGGCATACAGCTTCTGCTGATCCCTGGAAAAGCCCAGGCAGGCCCTGGTGGGAAGAGAGAAAACATTACCCTGCCCTCAGGCTCTGGAGACAGGGCTGGAGCCTGGACCATCCTCCTGGCTGAGCTGCCGGGGCCTCGCCTGCCCCTGTTCTTCCTAACCCTGCCCCTCCACAGCTCCTAATTCTGGACGGAGCTAGCAGAGCAGGGCAAGGGCCAGGGATGCGGGAAGTGATCCCTGCAGAGATGCCCTGCAAAGGTGCTCAAGGTGGGGGCTCAAAGACCCCTCCAGGGAACAGGACCCAGCCCTCACAGGCACAGAGAAGACCTTCTCCCTCTCCCCACCCTCTTCTCTTCACCCCACACCCAAAGGATTAACGAACAAGACACAGGCATGACAATGATGGCAAACATTCTCTACAAAAGTGATAATGAGCTTGAGGGAGGGGTTCGTGGTACAGTGGGGGACCCTAAAGCCCATCCCATCCCAGCACCGGGAGACCCGGGAGGGGCTGAGGCAGTAAATGGACCAGGAACAGGAGAGAAAGGTGGCACCTGGGACTCCAGGAAAGAGGAGTCGGCACTTGGGGTGGCCCCAGAGCTCAGACCCAGAGAACAGGGAGAAGGGCTGGGGTGGGCTCTGGGTGGCAGTGGCAGGCAGCCAAGCCCTCAGTGTCCTGCAGTGGGACAGGAACCATCTCCTTCACGGCCCCAGCTCTGGGCATGTGTGTGGGCGGGGCCCCCCCAAGACAGACCAGAGAGAGGCCTTTGGGGGCTCTCTCTCCCCTGGCCCAGTCAACGGGGCCCAGGGAGGAGCTGGGGCTGTGGCCTTGCTCCCAGCAGGGGCTGCTTCCCAAGGCAAGGTCAGGGACGGAGGGTCCACTGCTGACAGAGAACGAAGGGCAATCTGTGGGCTGTGCATTTGCACACACGTGTGTGGGGCTCCTGAGGGGCTCTCCCACACACGTGACGTCAGTCTGCCTGGAGAGCTCTGAGGACACAGGTACCCTCTGGGCTGGCCTTTCCCCTGGTCTTACCCCATCACAGAGCTGGGACACAGGTGAGCTCTTACTCACCCACGATCTGTGAAGAATAATGAAGCAGCCCAGTCCCTTCCAGACCTCAAGGAAACACCACCAACCAACCTTCAGCACACACACACACACACACACACACACACACACACACAGCTCTGGGGACCTGAGGACAATCAGCAGTTTAGATCATCCACATCCTCCAGTGTCACATCGCAGGACATGCCCACACTAGGCCCAACACCCAGCCGTGCCCCGTCTTCCTGTCTCGGGCATGGGGGACTCTGAGGCAGTTGGCAGATGCCTTTCTCTAGGCCAGCGCATGCCCGCCAGCCTGCGGCTATAATACTGCAGCCTGTTGCTCTAGCACCTTGCATCTAGCACCCTGGCCCAACGGGGTCCCTGGGGGGGCCAGGCTGCCCAACGAAGGAGGGGGAGGCTGGAAGAGGACCGGCAGAACTCTACCCCAGGGTGAGCTGGGAAGGGCGCCAGTCACCCCCACCCACCCAGCCTGGCTGACCAGCTCCGGGCCACGGCAGTGGGTGAAGGAGAGGGCCGACCATGCTTGGGGATGGGGTGGGGACTGAAAGGGCATTTGGCTGAAGAGTCTGGCTGGGGAACCTCCCCCTGGGTGTATGGGGGAGGGGAGGCAGCCCAAACTCTTCCTGTCACACAAATGTAGGAAGTGAGCAAGTCTCCAGCCTGGGCACAGAGAGAACAGCCCCTTGGAGGAGGTGGGGGAGAGACAGTGGCACCTGCGACGGGCCATGCCCCTTGCCCACCCCCCTCTCCTGTCCAGCTCTGGTGCCCTATCCTCCCTCGGAGGCTGGCCTTCCACAAAGCTACATGTCCTTTAGGGCTGCTGAGATGGGGTTGGTTCAGGGCCTTCGGACCCTCAGAAATGGTACTCTGGGATGTTCTCTGGCCCCTCTGGGGGCCTCCAGTCCACACCTTCTGCTTCAGGGTGTGGACAGGCTTTCAAAGGAGATGACCAGCGTGGTCCTTGCTCTTGGGGAAGGGAGGTGTAGGGCTGGCAGCTGTGAGGACCGCATGGCCCCACCGTTGTGAGTTGTGGCAACTTGCAATTCATTTTGGTCTGGGGAGAGGAGCCCCTGGTTATCTGTGGAGGAAGAGATAGAAAGAAACAGACCTGAGATGAGGGCCTTCGGAGCCATCATTTCAACCAGAACCAGGCATTTAGTTGACCTGGCCTTCCCACTCTCCGTGCAGGTTGATTGTCAGGGATGGGGGACACCAGCCTAAAGGTGACCCCCCATTTCCCAAACTCTAAACCAGACTGCCTCCCCACACCCATCCCCGCCCCAGCCATTCAGGGTAAAGGCCATAGATACCTAAGGAGGGGCAGTTTTTGCTGGGCTCTAGGAATGCCATGGGGGAGGGCCAGGGCAGGGACCCACCAACAGCACCAGTGTGGTGGCAGCCTTGGGCAACTGTGATGGCTGCTTGAACAAGACAACCTCCAAGGCGCTATCAGCCCTGCTGGGGGCATTTGCTCATATTCCTGCAGGGTTCCAGCAGGTAAAATATCTAAGGGCTTGGGCAATTGAAAGGACCCGCCACACCTTCCATGCCATGGGAGTCACCTTGTCCCCAGGCTCTAGAGCCACACAGAGCAGGGACCAAGCCCAGCTCTGCACAGAGCAGCAGCAGGACCTTGGGGTGCACTATTCTAACCCTCTGAACCCACACTTGCGCATCCGCTGTAAAATGGGATGAAACAGTCCACCTCACATGGGAGTTCAGGGGGATTAAGCAAGAGGACACGTTCAAGGGCACAGCCCAGTACCTGGGAAGAGGGAGCACTCAAAAACATCCTAGCTGTAATCACGGGGGCTACTGCATCTCATCGACACTAAGTCGCCCATTTTTCTACACTTCCACATTCAAGGTGCATTTTACCTTAGCTGTGATACGAATACCTCAAGTGGCCATTAAATTGGCAGTTTCTGTTTCTGAGCTGGTGGTAAACAAAATAGTGGGGCCTCTTGTAATTGATAGTGGCTTAGATTTTAGGAAAAATGGTATTATCCCCCTCCCACTCCTGAACAGGCAGATCCCCCCTCCCCAGTGGCCTTCCAACCCCCACCCAGGCTGGGCACTCACAACTCTGTGTCCTCCAGGGCAGGCGGACGCTCCAGCGCCTGCCTTCGCCTCCGCACGGCCCCCAAGATCTTCTTGCGCGGCCCCAGGGGGACGCTGATGCTTCGGAGGTCGAGGTCAGAGCACAGCATCAGCGCCTCGAGATCGATCTTCTCCTGCCGCAGGAGGGCGGCAAAGTCTTCCATGTGCAGGGAGGCCAGGAAGGTCTCCAGCGGGCTGGTCTCCGGCTCCAGGTCCTCGTCCAAGCCCAAGTCCAGCTCATCCCAGGGCAGCTCCTCCCCGCAGCTGCGGTCCTGCAGGCTGTTGGCACTGCCCAGGCTGTCGTCGTCCAGGCTGGGAGAGCTCTGCAGCCGACCCCGCAGCGTGCCCGCACCGTCCAGCCCCCCGTCCTCGCGGCCCAGCCCATGCAGCCCGCTGCTCAAGTAGTTCCTGCGGAACACCATGGTGCCCAGGCCGGGGCGAGTAAACAAGGAGTCGTGGCCTGAGTCGGTGCTGACCTCCGAGTGGGCTGGCTCGGCCGCCAGCGTGGCACGAGAGACGCTGTCCTCGTCCGAGAGGAACATGTCCCGGAGCGGGGCGCGGCCCCACTCCTTGGGGTTGGCGTAGGGGCCCTGGCGCACGAACATCACGTCGCTGCCCAGCTGCAGGCCCGAGAGCGAGCGCACGCTCTTGCGGCCGTCCTCCGAGACCTTGAAGGTGCCCTCGCCGCCCTGCTTGCGCCGCTCCAGCTTCTTCTGGATCTTGGTCTTGCCCCTGGCAGTGCCGTGCAGCGTGGCCTGCGAGTAGGGCAGGTGGCTGCCGAGCGCCAGGTGCTGCAGCCGGCGGCTCAGGGTGCTGGACGTGAGGCTGGAGAAGCTGAGCGAGTCGGAGCGCTCGGCCAGCTCCCGCCGGTAGCGCCGCTCCATGCGCTCGTGGTGCTTGCGCTGCAGCTTGGCGCACTCGCGGATGCGCCGCTCCGCCTCGCGGAAGGCCTTGTCCTTCAGCTTGCCCACCAGCTTGGGGTTGAGGCTGCTCTGCTTGGCCGCGATGGAGTCCAGGTAGCGCACGCACTCCATATGGCCCTTCATGGCGGCCATGTCCAGCGGCGTGTGGTAGTCGTTGTCCAGGCACCAGATATTGGCCCCGAAGGACACCAGGAAGGACAGGCAGTGTAGGTGGCCATTGGAAGCTGCCAGGTGCAGGGGCGTGTTGCCCCAGATGTCACACTTGTCTGGGTCACCCCTGCAGGGAGAATGGGAGGGGCCGAGGTGGAGGAGGTGAGGCGGGGAGGACTCCCCACAGGCACAGCAGGCCCAGAGGGACCTGAGGCCTGAGACTGCCCTGACTCCAGGAGACCTGCAGGCCTGAGCCACCAAACGGGCCTGGAGGGAGCCCTGGGGGAAAATGGCCACGGGCGGGCAGTGGGTGGGGCGACAGGGAAGGCGGGGCCAGGGCGGGGCCTTCCCCAAGATAACCGAGGGCTGGGAATCTCAGGGCATAAATATTTGATGCCCAGAGAGAAAGGAGTGAATTATTCATGGCGCCCAGCGGGGAGCTGGCCCAGAGAAGTGGTGGGCCAGGGCAAGTCTGGGTCTCTAGGCAGGCGTGGTGGCGAGTGCGGCTGTGTATTTCAGAGTGACTGTAAAAGAGGACAAGAGGGTGGTGTGCTGGGCTTGAGCCCTGCGTGAGTGTGTATGAGTTGCGTGCTTGTGTGTGGGCGGGCACCGCCATGTCTACAGGGAGCGAGGCCAGGCCTGGCAAGCCCGAGTGTGAGCCCAGGTGTCGGGCCTTGGCCTGGGCCAAGAGGGGAGTGTGGGGGCAGCCAGGACCGCAGGGAGGAGGGGAGACATTGGCTGCCTGCGCCCTCCCAGCGGGCCTCTGGTCTCTTGGCCACCCTGTCTTTGGGACCCCCTTGAGGCTGGCTGACTTGGGCCTGTCCAGGGGCCCTGATTACCCCCTCAAGCATCCTCCACACCGCACTGTCCCTTCTCCCACCCCGGGCAGGCTCCTGCTGGCTCCTCCAGAAGGAGGCCAGCACAGCACCCCTGCCCCATGCTGCTAATGAGGCCGCAAGGCCAACCCCAGGGCTGGAGGAAGAATCACTCCCTTGTCTCCACAGCTCCCCACACAGCCCCTGCTCAGCTTCCCCTGCTGGTCACCAGGTCCTGCTGGACAATGTGGGGAGGGGCTGCCCTGCATCTGGCCCACCCACCATGAACACCAATCCTAGCCTCTGTAGGAGTTGGGGGTTGGTGTACCAAGGGGGAACCCTCTTCCTCTCCTCCTATGAGTCTCTCTGAAGTGGGAGTAGAGGACCAATCACTGTGTGCCCTCCTGGGGTGGGGAGGGGCCAGTGAGTCTGGGCCTCCTGCAGTATGGCTCAACTGCCTAGTCTTGGAGCTACTCCCACTGCTGCTGGACCCAGGAAACAAGCAGTGTGTGGGAGAGAGGCAGAGAGGGAGAGAGGGGTTCCCTCACCCACCACATGCTTAGGCCACAGGGCAGCACTGGCACCTCTCTCCCAGGGCCTGAGATGTTCGTGCTAACCCTCCTGGGGCATCCCTGCCACCCCTTATCCTGTCCAGGCCACCCTGGTGTCCAGACCAACTTGACTTCTCTTTATAAAACTGTTGGGGGTGGAGAAGTTGTTCACAGGATTGTGACTTAGCTCTGAGGAACCCACTTCAGCAGTCCTGGGTGGAATTCTTCAGCTGCTACCTCCCAACCTCTTTCCTGGCCTTGACACCCTGCCCACCGCCTCTCCCCAGACAACTCAAAGGGGATGGGGAGGGGAGAGAAGCCCCTGCAACGGCCAGCGCATCACAGCCTCTCCATTGCTTAGCTGTGCCCTGCAATGGTGGGGGAGTGCAGACAGAGTTAATGGGGTGGCTGGCTGAACCAGTGACATTTGGTACTGTGGACAGGGCCCATAAATCCCAGGAATGAGCAGGGTGAGGGAGAGAGCTCTGTGAGACCTGGCCTGCCTGGAGGTGTGGGTACTGGCCAGGAGAGCCCCTGGATCAGAGGTTGGGGAGGGGGCAGTGCCGAGCCTTCCTGTCTCAGCCCCCACTGCTGCCCCTCTAAGACTTCTCAGCCTTCTCTCTGGTTCTCACTACAGCCCCCATCCTTGCTTCCAGGTGGCCCCCACCCAGGAGATCTCACCCACCCCTCTCTCCCTCCAGCAACTTCCTCCACATCGTGACCCCCCCACCAAATCCCAGCTTTTCCCCACATCCTAGCCTCACATCCAGGTCACAAGTGTCACATGCCTTGGCTTGTGTTCCTCTCCACGTGTGTCTCCCCCACGAATACCAGGCTCCAAGGTTCTACCTTAGGGTCTGTCCATAGGGGAAGGAGGAAGCTCAGAGGAGGGGTAAAAGATGCCATGAAGTCTGGGGGTGTCTCAGGGGGCTGGAGCATCCTGGGAGGCTCTTCCCCCTCCCCTGTGGGGCTGGCTGGAGGGGTACTCACCCCCGGCTCACGATGAGGCGCAGTGACTCCAGGTTGCCATGGTAGGCAGCCCAGAGTGTGGGGGTCATGCCATCCTCGTCGGGGGCATTCAGCTCCTTCCGGGTGGCCTCCTTGAGAAGCTCCAGGTAGCCATCCCGGGCTGCGCGGTGGTACTGGTCGTTCATGGCGCCCGAGTTGAATGGGGCGGGCAGGGGGCACCGGGAAATGCCCCCCGCAGGGGAGGGCGGAGGGGTTAGTGCTGAGGCATGAGGTTGGAGGAGGGGGCCGAGCAGGGGCCCGGGCCGCCAGCCCCCGCTGCCACAGACGGAGGGCCTGGAGCGCCAGAGCCGTGGCTAGCGGGACATCTGAGCCGCTCACGGACGGCGCGGGTAGGGGCGGAGATCTCCCGCTGCCCAGGGAGCCGCCCCGGGCTTCCCCTGGGTCCTAAACACCCTGCCGCTCAGCGCACAGCGGTGACCCACGCAAGGCCCTGCTCTCACGCCAAGTGCCCACCACTGCGCCCCGCCCCGTGAGGCCCAGTCTGGGGAGAGTTTGGGGTCCCTCGTCACTAGAGCCCTGGCACTGTGGCTCCCGATTCCTCCACCCGTCAAAGGAATGGGCCAAGGGCTGGGGAGGGGTGTCTGAGGGCGGGGTGGAGGGGTAGTCTTGAACCTCAGGACAGTGGGCCTAAAAGGGGACATGAGGACCAAGACAGTGCGAGTCGCACTCGGCAGTCCCAGGCGCCACTCTCTCTCACGATCGGCCAGCCGCGCTCCAGCAGGGGGCGCTAGAGGACTGGGAGCGGACTGCGCGCCGCGTGGGAACTTGGTACTCACACCCTAGACTTCGCAGCGCCGGGTGGAGCAGGGACCGGGGAGGGATAGAGGAAAAGGGAACGTCGATCACGGAGAGAACCGTCGGGGAAAGGGGGTCTGGGGGTCTCGATCTCGGGGCAGCGACAAAGGAGCACAAAGGTATAGGGCTCGCCGGGGCTGGAAGGCCATCGGGGGCCTGCCGGTCCTGGGACGTCTCTTCGGCGTCGGCGCTCAGGGCTCAGGCAGGCCGGAACGCTGCGCGCCAGTGGGCACCGGGGTGGGTGGGGGGCTGCCCTCGGTGCCGCAGTGCCGGGCCGCGCCCGAGTCTGGCCGGGCCTCTTAACAGGTAGATATAAATCTAACCTTATCTGGCTCCAGGGCTCTTCCCTAAATTTCAGCTCGGAGAAAAGATGGATCATGTGAATGGGACTGAGAGGTTTATGGAGCCCAGCTCTTGCGGCTGTAAATCACCCTGCCCTCCTGGGTATAAAGCTCCCGTCCAGCCCGGCGTGGAAGAGAACAGACGCTCGCTGCCCCCTGACCCCCGGCTCAGCGTGGCCTCCCAGCCCAGCCAGGTGGGTGCCCTGGGCCAGACGGCAGTGGGATCTGGGGGGTGCTGCCGCTTCTCCTTTCTTTCCCATGGAGCAGGAGACGGGCGGGCTCTGGTCTTTCTCTTCTCCTTTCCAGCGCTTCCTCCAGCGCTTCCTCCAGCGCCTGCGGCGCCCACCCTCTGGGTGAGGAACTCTCTGGTTCCCAAAGCTAGGCATAAGATGGGGAGAAAGAGAGCCATCAGGGTTGACCTGGGGTCCTGTCCGCTCCTTCCCCTCAGTGACCCCTCCAGCCTCTTCCAGCCGCCCCCGCCATGTCTGAGGAGCTGGCCTCGGGCCCCAAGGAGAGCCCGCCGGCACCACAGGCTGAGCCCAGCGAGGTGTGGAAGAAGGGCGGCCGCCTGCTGTCCGTGCTCCTGGCCATGAACGTGCTGCTCTTCGCCTGCACCCTCATCAGCAGCGGAGCCTTCAACAAGGTGGCGGTGTACGACACCGACGTGTTCGCGCTGCTCACCGCGATGATGCTGCTGGCCACGCTCTGGATCCTCTTCTACCTCCTGCGCACGGCCCGCTGCCCCAATGCGGTGCCCTACCGAGATGCGCACGCCGGCCCCATCTGGCTCCGAGGTGCCAGGGGAGGTGGGGGCGGAGGTGGGGTGGGCACGGCGGAGAGCGGCAGGCTCGGGCTCTTGGAGGAACGCAGAGTGCACGTCTGTCCACGTAGAGGGGTGAGAAGTTCCCTCCGGAGGACTAGATGTGGCTGAGGGTGAGGTGGGCCACAGCTGAGGGAGAGGGTCTTGGAGGAGGGATCAGTACAGGGATGGAGGGGGACTCCATCGCCTTGGATTGGAAAAGGCTGGTCATGGGAGAGCCTTTGAGGGAGAGCGGGAACCAGCAGCTGCTGAGAGAGCCCAGCCAGGACCCTTATCTTTGCAGCCCAAAGACAGGGGGGCTGAGCAGAACATCCATCCATCCAGGCATTCAGTCATGCACTCCACCTGTCCGTCCATCCATCCTCCCGCCTCCCTGTTCACCCAGCCAGCCATGCAACCACTCACCCAGCCACCCACCCACCCCTCCAGTCCCATCCTCAGGGCCCATGCTCAGCTCTACAGGCCTTCCGTCCTGCCTCTCTGATCCACCACCACTCGCCCGGTTCCCAGGTGGGCTGGTGCTGTTTGGGATCTGCACTCTTGTCATGGATGTCTTCAAGACCGGCTACTACTCCAGTTTCTTTGGGTGCCAGTCAGCCATCAAGATCCTGCACCCCCTCATCCAGGCTGTGTTTGTCATCATTCAGGTGGGTGGAAGGAGTGTCCCTGCACGGTGGAAAGGAGCCAACACTTGGTGGGGGTCAGGAGACCTGAGCTCTACACCACTTTCCACCCTGAGCAGTTAGGTCAACTGGCGGTAGGATTAAAGGGGGAATCATGTGAGTCCATAAATGTGGAAGCGCTTCCTAATGAAGTGATACTCAAATGTGAGCTCCTACTTAGAGCTCTGCAATTTTATTTCAACCTGAGCAGTGCCAGTAGTTAACACCTAGGAGGTGTGAATTGTGACAGCCAGCCCTGTCTCCTAGAATCTGGCTTGCCATCCTTGGGTGCCCATAGAGGGCATCAGTGTCAGCCCAGGGTCCTGCTGTAGGCATGGCTCTGTCTGTGTTGGCCTTGGCCTCTGTGTTCTGTATTTGTTCAAGAAGTAGAGTATCCTGTAACTTGGATCTTTCACACAAGTTTATTTTTGTTGTTGCATAAACAACACTTTCATCTATTTTCTGGTTGACCTGAAATGGGACTGGTCTTACATGGGACCAGAACAGACCCCAGCCCTCTATCATGAATAGAATGACCACTTGGATAATGCCCTCCCCTGAAACATCACCCCAGCTACCCAAGTTTCCACAACTCAACATATCTATGGCTTTGGCATTTATATAGTTTTAATCTTTTACATTTTATGGGTTTGAAGAATACTCACGTAAAATGAAAATATAAATACCCACACATCAACAAATACCATAGCAGGGATTCACTGGCAGCCAGACAAGATCAAGGGCTTTCAGGGTGACAAAGGAAGAGGCTTGGCAGAGGATGTTGCCAAAGGGAGGTGAGAAGTCATCAGAGACTCTTTCTACCCTGAGCAAGACCTAGCCTGCGATTGGCCTTAGTCCCGGAAAGAAATAACTAATAGTCAAATATCTACTTGACCCTATCCCACTCCCCAAAGTGACCCCACCAAGATCAGAGAGTTTTACAGGTGACATTTTGCAAACATTTAAGGAACAGAAAACCAGCTTGTTATACAAACTATACCATAGGATAGAAAGAGACAATGCTCCCTGTCTCATTTTATAAAGCTAAAATGAACTTGGTAACTTAGTATAGGGCTCTTGGGCCAGAGAGAACATAGTATTGGGCGTGGACATGGGCGCTCTGTAGTTTTGCCCATCTATGGAGTAAATGACCCTCACCACTCTCTCTCAATACAGACTTACTTTCTCTGGGTCTCCGCTAAAGACTGTATTCACGTCCACCTGGATCTGACCCGGTGAGGACCGCAGCTCGACACCTGTGCCCACCATGCCAGCGCTTACCTTGCATGAGAGATGAGGGTTTCCAACCTGGGGCATGGGTCCTCTTTCTGCTCCCTGGGAGGAGTTTCGGCCAAGACTCTCTTGCTTTGTTCACCTGACTTCTACTGCTGTGCCCTTTCCCCTAGGGGAGGGAGCAGTGGTGGCCTGAGCCCCTGGACACCCCCCAGCCCTCCCTTGGGTGGCATCCTGGTCAAGATAAGTGTCCCTTCCAAATTCAGCTTCCCTGTTCACTCTGGGCCTGGCTGCTTTCTCACTTCTCAACACCATGTCTCAGTATAGGTCCCCAATCCTCCACCTCACCAGGGACCCAAGATCAGCCAAAGACTCACTTGCCTCTTTGCCCACGCCCCCCAAATAGGTGTGGTCTCATGTTCACACTCACCACCAACCTGGCCATCTGGATGGCAGCAGTCGTGGATGAATCCGTGCACCAGGCCCACTCCTACAGCGGTGCTCTTGGCAACGCCAGCCACACCCGTGAGTTCCCTCTTAACCCTGCCCCTGCGGCTGGGTGCTTTGTGGATTTGCAGCAACAGTCTCCTGTGCACTCATGGGGGCTTGGAGGCAAAGGCGCAAGCCAGGGGCCTCCTGCTTCAGGCTCCACCTCTGAAGTATAATGTAGGTGACCTGGGAGGGGAGTATCAGGGCATGTTCTCACTCGAGGGTGCAGCCCTGGCCCCATTGTCCAGTCTCCATCCTACCAGCAAGGGACCTAGGTTCCAGGAAGAAAGGACAGGGGTGATCCAGCTGGGAAAAGGGGAAGGGAGTTCTATGGCACAAGCCTGGGATCAGATGGGACAGCCCGGGAAGGAGAGGAAGGTGAAAAATAATCATCACATCATGATGACAATCGTGACAATTTACTGAGCTCTATGTGTCAAGTACAGTGCTAAGTGTCTTGAACACTATTCAACCCTCACAAGTTCCCTATGAGATGGCTACTGTTAATATTCCCATTTTACAGATGCAGACACCAAGGCATGGAGAGGTTGCTCAAGGTCAGAGAGCTTGAAATTGAAGTGCTAATGTTCAGACCCATCCTTGCTTTTAACCAGTATGCTATAATAAGGAAGAACAGGTCCCACAATCCCTGGCCCTAGTTCTCTGAACCTCTCCAGGTCCTCACTAGCCAGGACCAGATGAGATGACTAAGACAGACACATGCACCCCCGGCATGGGAGGGTCAGGAATGGGCAGCATGGCCCCAGCCCTCAAGGAGACCCCAGGCCAGCAGGACTGATAAAGGCCTGCCTTGCACAAAGAGAACTCCTGAGGACACTTACAGCCCACCTGGGGAGATGGGCAGCGTAGCACGGTGGGCCCACAGAGCTGAGGGGACACCCGCTGGAGAGGTGCCTGCCTCGCCAGCAGAAGCCAGGAGATTTGCTTTGGCTCTGCCGTTCCAAGCCATGCTGCCTCACTGAGCCTCTGTTTCCTCACCTACGAAGCCAGCTGGGTTAGTTCTGAAGATGAAGAGTTTGTCAAGACCAAGGTATCCTACAAAGTGCACTCTGGATTCAAGTCAAGGTTCTTGTCGATGTGGTACAAACCAAAGTGACAGGGGGTCACAGTGGAAACTATGGCACAGCAGTTAGCCCTCTGGGCTGAGTCAGATGCCAAGGAGAGCTGCAGGGAAGCTTGAACTTGAGGGGTTCCAAAGAGGACCACCTTCTAAGCTCAGGCAGCCAGGGTGGGGAGAGATTAGAGGCATGGAATGAGGAGACATGGGCAGCTCTGTGGTTCAGATTGGGTTCTTGGGGAGGGGCACTGATGTGTCCCACAGTCTCTGGCACACAGTAGGTGCTCAATAAATGTTAGCAGACCGAATGAATATGCCAGGTCTTGTGGAAATGTTTGGGATATAGTGGTGAATATAGCAGGCAGAGACCATGCCCTTACAAAAGCCACAGTCTAGGGGTGAGGTGTCTCCAGGAAGACAGGAGGGCAGTCCATCCCTGTGTCCCTCTCTCCACAGCAGAGCGGGCGGGCAGCCCATTCGGAGGAGACCCCTGCCCCTGCGACACCGCCATCTGCCAGGTCTTCCAGCAGGGCTACTTCTACCTGTACCCCTTCAACATCGAGTACAGCCTCTTCGCTTCTACCATGCTCTACGTCATGTGGAAGAACGTGGGCAGGCTGCTGGCCTCCATCCCCGGCCACGGCCACATGCCATCCCTGGTCAGCTTCTTCCGGGAGACCTTTTTTGCTGGCCCAGTCCTGGGCCTGCTGCTCTTTTTGCTGGGGCTGGCTGTCTTCATCACCTACGAGGTCCAAGTGAGCGGGGAGGTGAGCCAGACCCAGCAGGCCCTAGTCATCTACTACAGCTTCAACATTGTCTGTCTGGGACTCATGACCTTGGTCAGCCTGAGTGGCTCAGTCATCTACCGTTTCGACCGCCGGGCCATGGACCACCATAAGAACCCCACTCGCACCCTGGATGTGGCCCTGCTGATGGGTGCTGCCCTGGGCCAGTATGCCATCTCCTACTACTCCATCGTGGCCGTGGTGGTGGGCACACCCAGGGACCTGCTAGGAGGGCTCGACCTAGCCCATGCCCTGCTCATGATTGCTCAGCACACCTTCCAAAACATGTTCATCATTGAGAGTCTCCACCGGGGACCTCCAGAGGCTGAGCCTCATGATAATCCCCCCAAGGAGCCCTGCCAAGGCCTTATCTTTGCCAACCAGGACGCCCTCCACTCCTTGCCCGCGTGTCCACCCAGCCCCAGGCTGGCTATCCCCAGCTCAGCAAACCCTCAGGAAGCAGTGGCCATCATCTTGGCCCCCAGGAGCCACTGGAGACGCCGGTGCCTAAAAGACATTTCTCTGTTTCTCCTGCTCGGCAATGTCATCGTGAGTAGCTGGGGAGAGACGGGAGTGGGCCAGGGGGAAGGCAGGCAAGGAAGGATGCTCTTGCAGGTTCACTTAGCCTTCCCTGTCTTGCCCAAGCCCACCTGAGAATCTTACAGCTCTCTAGGAAAGGACAGATTTAGACAGGGCCAGCTGCAGCCCTTGGGCCAATGGCAATCTCAGGGCACACAGAGAGAATGAAGTCCCAGTGTTCCAGCATCTAGGCAGCAGATGGAGCTGGAGGGGTCCCAGGGAACGCTGACATGGGGGCTGGGTGAAGCTGAGAGGGAGCCGAGAGCTGATGTGGAAGGCAGGGTCCCTCACCTCCAGGTGGGAGGTGTGACTGCTCCTGGGAACTTGTGACCTGCCTGCTTCTCAGAATAATTGGAGCAGCATCAGGAAGTAGCAGAGATCAGCGTACGTGCGAGCGGTCTGTTAGCAGAGTGCAGTGGCGCACCAGCTGGGAAGGGGCACATACAGCAGCCGCTCCCTCCCCCTCAATTCAGCAAAGCCAACTATTGAGAGCAACAGACTGCAGCCATACAAACACACTCCCTGTGCAAACACCCCAGCGCAGAAACACTCAGAATGAAGGTGCACCCCAATAGAGAAACATTCCTAGTGTAGCTACAACCCAGGAGAGAAATGTCCCAGTAGGGGATTATTCTGACCTCTGATATAGAAACATGTACCCATGCAGGTACATTCCAAGTAGAAAAAATACCTCTAATGAAGTTTTGCTCAATATAAAAACAGTCCATTTAGCTATAAGCTCCAGTAGAAAAATATTCCTAATATAGAATCATACTGTGAGTATATCCCAATATAGAACATCCCCAGAGTGAATTTTATCCCATGAAATACATGAAATGCACCAACAGCCCTGAGATACATTTTTAGTGAAGTCCCACCATGAATATCACCCCCCCTGGTCCCCTCCATGCACTCATGGTCCCCATAGATGTGCACGACCCCATGCAGGGGCCTTCCAACAAAGTCAATTTCACTTTCTTTAAAAAAGCGTCCTCATCCATTTCTGACCCTACCAGAAGAAGCAATAAGGCTCAAAACTCCATCCTGTCTTGGGCCAGCTTTGACATCCAGCCCCTGCTCTGGCCCCACCTCCCCTTCCACCCAGGCCTGGCTTATAAGCTGGGAGCCGCCTTCTGGGGGACTGTTCTTGCTGAGAGAACCTGAATCACCTCCAATAGCATCATCATCATCGCCGTCATAGTATAGCACAGAAACAGACTCAGAGGCAGGCTGTGATGTGCCCAAGGACACAGTGAATTGGCAGGGTGGGGGGAAGGAGGTCTGGAAGCCATTGTTCTTTGCTTCATAGCCACACCTGAACCGACTGGGCTCATAGCCACAGGAGAAGCACGAATGTGGCTTCAACCTCCTCCCAGACCAGGGGAGGGGGCAAGAGGCGGGGCGAGACTAGAGAGCAGGCCTAAGGTGGGGTGGCTTTCTGGCTGGACCCGGAACTCCCTGCTGTGGGCCTGTCTTCTGCCAACACCAGCCCCCTGCACACAACTGTCTAGGAGAGAGCTGCGGATTTAGCTGTTTGTATGTCTTCATCTGTTGAAACCTCTTCTCCCCTCTCTGCATCCCACATTTAGGCCCTGCTAAGGTTTTGGGAGAGGTGACCACAGGTGGACCCCTAGCCTGGGGATGGCATGTTCAGTTGGGCACACTTCCTAGGTTCCTTAGAGAGTTCCAGGCCCTGTCCGAGACATCGGAGGTGCCCACTCAGTGACACCCAGCCCTCACTGCACCAAGCTAGAAGGATGGGCACCCCATCCAGTCACGGCCCAGCAAAGCCCACAGAAATGACCCGCAGGCGCCGGCCCGGGCCAGCTCCTGACACGCCCCTCTCTCCACACAGCTGTGGATCCTGCCTGCCTTCGGCGCCCGCCCTCACTTCAGCAGCGCGGTGGAGATGGAATTCTACGGCTATTCCCTCTGGGCAGCCATCGTCAACATCTGCTTGCCTTTCGGCATCTTCTACCGCATGCACGCTGTCTCCAGCTTGCTGGAGGTCTATGTGCTGTCCTGAAGCCTCTCGCAGAGACATGGGGGGCAGGAAGAAGGGGGTCAGCTTGTGTGCCCCCTCAGAGCCCCTTCTAGGAATGAAACTGAGCTGGTGCCACATCGCCACCCATTTCCTGCTGGCCCCATGGTGGAATTTTCACCAAAGTTATTTTTCCAAGATGCGTTTTTAAATCACAATTAGGACATGCCCTGGCACCCCAGCATGACCCGTGACCCAGGACAGGAGGTGCCCAATGGGAGGAGCCCAGTGGAGGGAGCCCTCTCCTGGCAGCCTAGGACCAGGCGAGATCTGGAAGTGCCGGCTCTGGCTCCATCCCTAATCCCAGCCCTGTGGCCTGGCCCGTGCACTGCCTGGAGCTAGGAACCAATAAACTTGTGATTTGCCCCATCCCCCACTTCTTGTCTCAGTCACCCCATCTGAGATGGTCACAGGAGAGGATCTTGGGGGTCAGAGCTGGAAGGGCCCTTGGAAATTTTCAGGTCTCAAACTTTTCAGTGGGTAAGCCAAGTCTGAGTTACAGACCTGATAAAAAGTGGGTAACTGGGTGGCTGGGAGCAGCAGGATGGAGTTCCCAGGCTGCCACCTTTCTCTTCCCTTTTTCTCCAGGTGAAATTCACATATAATATATTTTTATGTGTCCCATGATATGAGAAAGGTTAGGAAGCACTGATTAGTCTAATGTTCACATTTCACAAAGAAGGAAACTGAGGCCCAGAGAGGTAAAGCGACTTGCCCAAAGTCACACAGCTACAGAAAACCAGAGCCTTTCTACTAAGAACAATAATTTTCAAACTTTGTTTTTGAGCAGCAGAACTTTTTGTCCCCTCAAATAAAACATTACAGGAATCCAAGTTTATAACGTAGGTATAAACAGGGTGGTTCTAGTTTAAGAGGAGCTAGGGGGCCCAGATCCTCACTGCCTGGGCTTCCCTTTACTCCCCTCCTTTCTGGGGGTCCCTGAGGAGCTTCTCCAAAGCTAGGGCTTTGCTATACCCAGGGCTTCTGCTGTACCAGAGCGTAGAGACTGACTTAGCAGGGAGGGAGACAGCCAAGGTTAGATGGTTCAGAACCACTGAAAAGGAGCTCGGCAGCCGGAAGGGGAGGAATTGGTGGCCAGCCAGAGCCAGGGGAAGTGAGGAAGAGCTGGGGCAGGACCAGGATGGGAGCAGATGGCATTTGGGGGAAAGTGTGGGAACAGTAGCACCCGGAGCATAGGGGACTTAAGAGGAAAGTGTGCCTGGACCCTGTCAGCAGAATGAGGTGAGGAGGTCTGAGAGGTGGCAGGGGGAGCAGAGGAGGGCTAAGGGAGCTGCCTCCCCACAACCCCTCCCGCCCTGTAAGAATGGGGCTCTGCCCAGGTCTCTTGGGGCCCCAAGTCCAGGTTTGACTTAAGGGAGACAGAGGGTCCTGCGAGGGAGGCCCATCCAGGCCTGGTGCTAGGCAGGGTCCTGGGAAGAGCGACCCCAGACCCTGAGTCGGGAGTGGGGCGGTTCCATTCCCAGCTTGGCCACCAGAGGAAAGCGAGGCCTGAACCCCGCAAGACCTTCACTGCGAGCCTAAGGACACTGCACTCCACTCAACCCCACCCTGAAGGTCAGCTATCCGCCTGCCCCAGACCCTATGCCCATGCGCCCCGCCCACCCGTCCAGCAGCCTCGCTATTGGCTGCACCGTCTGGGCCCTGGCGTGGTAATTAACGAGGGATTAATGAGATTTCCAAAGTCAACAGAAAAATCGATGGGCCACGGAGCCCGAGTGGCGGCTGCGCAAGCCCGCGGGGAGAGGGCGTCGGGGGCATCGGTTGGGGCGCGGGAGCCTCACCTGGACGGACGATCGGCGCTGTGCCAGCAGTCTGTGGTCAGCCGGCCGCGATGTCTGCCCAGGCCTCAGGTAAGGCTCCCAGTGCCCCAGCTAAGCCCAGGAGCGCCCTCGGACCTCGGGCGAACATTCCCGGCGAATATTCCCGGCTAGCCCATCCCCGACGCTCACACATACTCCGCCCCCCAAAAGCGGAGTTCAGGAACCAGGGGTGGCCGGGCTTGGGGCAGGAGGGCGGGTGACTGGAGAGAGGTCAACTCCTTTCGACCCGACCCGAGGCTGGCCTGTCTCTGCCCTCCACCCTCAGCCTGGCTCTGTGCCCCACCTCCTTTCCGCGGACACGGGGCGCACGAGGGAAGCAGGGCGCACCACGCCCGGGCTGAGTCCACACAGCGGAAAGTGGACTCCGAGCACAGGACGAAGCAAGAAACCGGATGGCTGGTTTTTAAAGTGTGTAGGGTTGGTTAGGGCTGCCTGGACGCCTGGTCTGGGGCACGTACCTGCGGCTGGCCTGGCCCTGCAGTCCAGAGGGTGGCTCGAAAGGAAATCCCGGAGCTGCCCGGCCCTCGCTCTGCAGCCTCTTCGGGAGCTGGCTCTACGTACCTGGCCAGGCGCCCCGCCCGACGGCTCCCGGCTCCGCGGCTTTCATCACCCCCCTCTAACTGCGACCACAAACCAGTTTGGTGTCCGGGCCCTCCCTTGGACTGGCGTCGCGCCGTGGGGTGTGCCAGGGGGCGGTGGACTCCTCCTTGTCAGTTCCAGGCACCCTCCCCGCAGCCCTCTTCTCGCGACCCTTACATGCCCACTCCTGGGCCCTGCCCAGCCATGGAACAAATTCACTCCTTTGACAGCTCCCTCCAGGGGACATTGGAGGGTTGGACCCCAGGAAGGGGTGGGGGGCCACTGTCAGGGTGAGGACCAGGGAGGAAGAGGATCCGGAATCTTGTCCCCCAGTGTCCTCTCTGGGCCTACAAAAACAGCCCCTGAAATTCACCAATAATCCCAACCCTTCCCACCTCTCCAGGACCTGGAAATAACTGGAAGGAAATGCACAAACAGCTAACACTGAGAGCTTTCTGTGTGCCAGGCACCGCTCCACATGTGCTTGCATGTACTAAATCATTATTAAATCATTTGATTTTGTCAAAACCCCTATGAGGTAGGTATTACGCTTTAATTCCTTTGTTGTCTGTTCAAGGAATCATTGTTGAGCATCTGCTACGCACCAGGTACTGTCCCATAGTTGTCTGTTCGTTGTACAGAGGACCACACGAGGCACAGGAAGTCTGAGTAGCTTGTCCCAGATCCCAGAGGGAGCGAGTGGTAGAAGCTGGGCTCTTCAGCCTTAGGCTATCCTGCTGGCAGGCTGGGGGGTGCACAACAGGTTCCAGCGAAGGTGAGGTGGAGCAGTCGGGATTGGGAGAAACGAAGCAGGGAGGCACCCCCGCCAGCCTCAGCCTTGCTCAACCTGGGCGGGGGAGCTTGGGAGGGAAAGATCAAGACCATCTGGGGAGTCTCCTCCCAGGGCCAGCATGGAAAGGGTTTAACGGGGAAGGTCTCTGTCCATGGCTCTGGTGCTGGAAATTCCCAGAAGCTTCCAGAGTCAGTGGGCAAACACTGGGTAAGTGTCATGTCTGTGTTAGGTTTGTGGATTCCAAGCTAAGCAGGACCCAGTCTCTCCCCTGGAGGAGCAGCCAGCCTTGAGGGAAGCCAGCCACGTTCACAGCACACCAGGCAGTGCACACCCACTCTCGGCAGAGGGGAGTGGCCCCAGCAAGGCAGCCACCAGCACGCTTGGGCAGAGAGGGAAGGCGTCCCAGGTGGGCGCTGAGGGTGGGCGGGAACCACCAGTGGGGCCGGCGGCGAGGCAGAAGGAAGAGCAGTCTCCAGGGAACAGGAGGCCGCAGGGGCAACATGGAGCCCTCTGCCTGGGCCTGGGTGCTGCGGGGCAGGTGCCTGGAGTGTGGCAAGGGGCATGGAGAGGGAGGGGGCAGAACTTGGGCAAAGATGACAGAGTCGACTGGGAAAGGGGAGAAAATCATTTGTAAAATCTTGAAAAGAGGCCCAGGTGCCAGTAGTAGTCCATCTGCCCCAGAAGACAAGGTACAAACACAGCAGGTAGGTACACTGGGAGAGCAGGGGCCTGGAGAGGCTGCATTTTATAGCAAATGCGGTGAGTGTGTTCTGGTGTGTAGAGGGCCAGCGTGAAGGTCTTGGAGCTCAGGGTCTCAAGGCAGAGAGGGAGCAAAGCACAGCCTATTGAAACGGAGCGTGCTGCGTGACCTGCCAGCCATCAGCACGGGGTGCAGTGGAGTACCAGGAGGTGACACCTCACCCAGCCTTGGCGTGGGGGATCAGGGAAGGCCACTTAGAGGAGGCGGAGTCTCTGCTGAGTCCTAAAGGACAAGCTGGAGTCGACCAACGTGCAACAGAGGTGTGCATTATAGGCAAAGGGGGAGGTGTGGGCACAGACGGGGGCATTCTGGGAAGTGCAGCAGGATGGCACAGCCCAAGGAGAGGGGAGGGGGGTCTGAGGACAATGCTGGAGAGGTACATCAAGGCCAGACCCAGAAGCAGCAGCAGCTGCCCTGCCTTGGGCAGCATGTGTGCCAGGCCCATACTAAACATTCCTGGTCTGGTTTCATTGTGAAAAGCCTGTTGGCTGCGCTAGCTAGGTTGTTTGGACTTTATACTGAGGGCAGTTGGCTGCCTTCGAAGGGCTCTCAGGAGGGAAGACAGAGAGGAGGCGGCCTGGACCTGGGTAGTGGTTGGGATCAAGAAAAATCTAAGAGCAGCTCATGAGCTGGAATAAACAAGTGTGGGGCCTGGGGAGAGCAAGGGGGAGGGCAGAGGCAAGGAGCACGCCCAGCTCCCCGCTAGGAGCGCGGGGGATCGAGAGGCCACTCTGAGATAGTAGCTGTTGGGAAGCAGGAGGAGGACAGTGAACACCTAGAACCCTGAGCCCAGAGCACACGGGCAATGGCAGGGCCAAGGAGGAGTCTGGGGTGGCAGGGGACCTGGAGGGAGCCTCCCCACCAGGACAGCACCCTGCTCTCAGCTGCAGCTCAGCCTACCAGGAAGGACGCATGTCCAAAGAGGTCTGAAGCGGAGAGCAAGCTGGACTCAGAGCGGCAGGCGTTGGGTGGCCCAAAATCTGGCCCAAGCAAGTGGTAACAGAGTGGTTGACCTGAGTGAAAGGAAAGGGGAGGAAGTGGCGGAGACATTCAGGGAAAGAGGAGGACAAGGATAGTGTCGCCCATGTTGCGCTGGGGCAAGGGGCGCAAAGGGAAGTCAGTTCCATCAAAGTCAAGGGCATGGCAGTGGTGCTGATCACCACCTGTCCCATGCTCTTGGCAGACATTATAAATCAACCCTAGAACTTTTCTCCAAAACTTTTAGTGTGCTTGAAAATTAATTTAGTAATGTGCTCATTTTTAAAAAAACTAGAATACTAAAGCTAAAGAAAAGTCTACCATTCCCAATTGTAGGCCCCTTATCCCTTCCCCAGAAGAAACTCCTCTTATGAAACTCATGGGTATCTTCTAGACCTTTCAAATGTAGCTTATGTACCCGTAACAGAGTATTGTTTTGGGTCATACCATTCTTTCCCACCAAGCCCCGACTCAGCCTCAGGATCCTTCCCAATGAAACATTCTAGGCAATCTTTACCCAACTAGTCAGAATCAGAATAAGAGAGGATACCTCTTTGCCCTCGCTGATTTCAGGAGGGAAATTCTTCCCAGAGGTCAACAGGGAAAAGCTGCCTTTTGGTGGTAAAAAGTCTTTGCCCTGGAAACCACCCAGGCACTACGCAGATGCCCCTGGCCTCCTTGACAGACATTATCACCCACACTGAATCAGGAAGTGGGGTGGTCCGGCTGGGGGTGTGGTGGAGGATGCGGTCCTTGAGCCAGTAGAAATAATCCCTTATGTTTATCTGTAGCACAAAGAGGTGTGTCTGAACCTCCTTGGGGCCTGCAAAGTAGATGAGGCGGCTGCTATTACTTCCAATGTCCAACCAGAGAGGCTGTATAGCTCACCCTAGGTCACACAGCAGTTAGAAGCAGGGTACTTGAACCCAGGTCAGTCTGGCAGCCAACCCAGGACTCTTCTCCATCTCCAGCTTCTGCTGAGGCTCCACCCATGCCTTCCCCAGAAGAACAGGAGGCTGAAGCAGCCCCGGACAAGCAAAGCCAAGCGGACAAGGGGACCGAGGAGACAGGGGCCGCTGCCCCACCCCAGCAGAAGTCCTGGCTGGTGCGGCATTTCTCGCTGCTTCTGCGGCGGGACCGGCAGGCCCAGAAGGCTGGGCAGCTCTTCTCAGGGCTCCTGGCCCTCAACGTGGTGTTCCTGGGCGGGGCCTTCATCTGCAGCATGATCTTCAACAAGGTGGCCATCACGCTGAGTGACGTGTGGATCCTGCTGGCTGTGCTGAAGGTCCTCTCCCTCTTCTGGCTCCTCTACTACGCGGCCGGCACCACCCGCCGGCCACATGCCGTGCTCTATCGGGACCCTCACGCGGGACCCATCTGGGTGCGGGGTGAGTGTCAGGGTGCTGGGTGGACAGAAAGGGGTGGGACGGAAAGGGGGCGCTGGGGAGATGCCAACGCCCGCCCGCCCCACCAGGCTCCCTGGCGCTCTTCGGCAGCTGCACCGTCTGTCTCAACGCCTTCCATGTGGGCTACGACGTCAGCCACATCGACTGCAAGTCACAGCTCGAGCTTGTCTTCCCTGTCATCGAAATGGTCTTCATCAGCATCCAGGTGACAAGTATCTCCCGTCCCCTGGCCACTTGGGGACACACCCTACCTGCCCATGCCGCAGGCACACACACCCTGCTGCCAGTACCTAGAAATGGCCATGCAGACGAAGAACGACAGGTACCACACCTCCCTGTGCCCACAGCCACAGGTTCCTGCAGATGCTGCATCAATATACATGCCGTGTCTCTGAAATGTGGACACCCAAACACGTCTGCCTATACACTCGTAGATGTACACCTAAGCAGACGCTCCCCAGATACGCAAACCTCCGCGTAATCGTGACAGTGTCCTACTCTCTCGAGTCGCTGTTGTGCAACAGGCATTGTGCTGGGTGCTTCATTGACATCATCTTCTTTATTTCCCCAACAAGTAGGCATTTCCCCAAAGGGTGGGCATTTGGGCCCCTTTTCAGAGCTGAGGCAACTTAGGCTCAGAGATGTTTGGCCACTGGCTCAGTATTGCACAGCAAGAGCCGGGATTCTGACCCAATCTTCCTCCCTGTGTTCCGCTGTAAACACACACAAGTGCCTGAGGATACACCAGGTCCCACAATGCCCACCAGCCCCTGGGCTCAAGGCCCCGTCTCTTTCAGACCTGGGTGCTCTGGAAACACTGTAAGGACTGTGTCCAGGTCCAGACCAACTTCACTAGGTAAGACTTCTCTCCCTCCCAAACTTTCTGGGGCTCTCTGCACCCCACCCCCAGCTTCCCTGGACAGGGTGGCCCTGGGGCTGTGGGTTCCTCTGGGGTGTGTCCCAGGTGGCCCCTAGACCTGCCCCTCCCAATGTCCTCATGCTGGAATGGATCTGGCGTTGGAAGTGAGTGGTTGCCCCAGCGGCACCCGGGAGCCAGCCAAGCTGTGTGAGCAGAGTGTGACACTTCCTCCAGGTGTGGCCTGATGCTAACCCTGGCCACAAACCTGCTGCTGTGGGTTCTGGCCGTCACCAATGACTCCACGCACCGAGAGATCGAGGCTGAGCTCAGCGAACTCATGGAAAAGTTCTCAGGTACAGAGAGAAACCAGGACCTCCTTTCCCCCAAACACACACATGTGCGCTACACGCCCTCACACAGGTGAAGCTCGGTGAGTCCGTAGAGTTGGGACCAAGCCCTAGGGGCCAGAAACTGAAGTTTGCCAGTGGTACCCATCCTGCCCCATTGGGTGCCGGCACCCTGCACCCCACTCTAGGCACCCAGCTAGCCGGCAGCAAGCTAGCTACTGATAAGTTTTTCAGGGATACACGCCACCCATGGTATTTGCATTTTATTTGCAAGAAACTAAAAAGCCGGGCCGGGCGCGGTGGCTTACGCCTGTAATCCTAGCACTCTGGGAGGCCGAGGCGGGAGGATCTCTCAAGGTCAGGAGTTCAAGACCAGCCTGAGCAAGAGTGAGACCCCGTCTCTACTATAAATAGAAAGAAATTAATTGGACAACTAAAAATATATGTAAAAAATTAACTGGGCATGGTGGCACATGCCTGCAGTCCCAGCTACTCAGGAGGCTGAGGCAGGAGAATTGCTTGAGCCCAGGAGTTTGAGGTTGCTGTGAGCTAGGCTGATGCCACGGCACTCTACAGCCCAGGCAACAGAGTGAGACTCTGTCTCAAAAAAAAAAAAAAAAAGGAAAAAAAAAACTAAAAAGCCTTCCAGGCTGAAAGGAATGTCTTCCTAATACAAATTTTAGGTACCTAGATGTGTCAGGAGAGACAGCAGATTTCTGGGCAGAAAAGCTCCCAAGATTGTCCCATTTACCCCAGCTCCTACCTTACAGTCCATCCCATGTGTCCCATACCCCACTTAGGAACATCGCTCTCCACCGCTCTCGCACACACAGCCACACCTGTCCGTGCACGCCCCAGGTGGCATCACCGCCATGCCCTGCAGCCAAGCGCTCTCAGCACACTCAGCACTCACACGCCCACTGCATCAATCATGGCACGCCTTGGACCACGGGCATTCTGTGTGCCCTGTTACATTCCTCAGAAAAGCTGTGCAAAGAGAGAATTAAGTTTTGGCAAGTGGCATCATGGATTTTGTCTATATATATATATGTTTTATGAAAAGTCATGCTGTCATAAGACTTTGTCATTATAAAAAAATTCAGAGCCAGGCCCGGTGGCTCATGCCTATAACATTTTGGGAGGCCGAGGCAGGAGGATTATTTGAGCTCAGGAGTTCCAGACCAGCCTGAGCAAGAGTGAGACCCCGTCTCTACTGAAAATAGAAAAATTAGCCGGGCATGGTGGCGCAGGCCTGTAGTCCCAGCTGCTTGGGAGGCTGAGGCAGGAGGATCACTCGAGCCCAGGAGTTTAAAGTTGCTGTGAGCTAGGCCGACGCCACTGCACTCTAGCCCAGGAAACAGAGCAAGATCTGTATCAAAAAAACAAAAAAAAAATCAAACATTACAGATGAGCAAAAGAACAAAACAAACCCATCACCTAGTTGTAATAATTATTAATATTTTGCCATATTTCAATTTCTTTCCCGAGGTACTTAAATTACAGAAATCATGGTATTTTATCTCAAAACATTTCAGTATGCATCTCTTTAAAACTAAGTGTGTTTCCTATCTGGGCACAGTGACAAAGACCTGTAATCCTAGCATTTTGGAAGGCCAAGGTGGGAGAATCGTTTGAGGCCAGGTGTTCAAGAACAGCCTTAGCAACACAGAGCAACCCTGTCTCTACAAAAACATAGAAAAATTAACCAGGTATGGTGACACACACCTGTAGTCCCAGCTACTGGGGAGGCTGAGGCAGAAAGATCATTTGAGCCCAGGAGTTGGAGGTTGCAGTGAGCCGTGATGACACCACTACACTCTAGCCTGGGCAACCAAGAGAGATCCTATTTCAAAAAAAAAAAAAAAAAAAGTGCATTTCCCCCTACATTACTATAATGCTATTATGATTGCTAAAAAAAATTCCTTACCAACAACCCCATCCTCTATATCAATCTATATTCAACTTTCTCCAATTAGCATAAAATGTCTTCTACAGTTTGTGCAAACATGGAATGGATTTGGTTAAGTCTAAATCTGTTTTTTCCCAATGACGCTGAGATTTGTCAGGCTGCTTCCTAGTGGTGGTTTGCATCCTGTTCCCCTCTTCCCTGCTTTTCCTAGAAGTTGGAAGTATGGACCAAAGTCTTGATGAGATTCAGGGTAGACACTTTTGGCACCAGCATTCCCCAGGTGCACCTGTCCTGGGGCACTGCTGTCTGATCACCGCCCCCCCGCCTCCCCGCCCCGTGTGTGCTGATAAGGCCGGTCGCTGGGTTCGGGTGTAGCAGCCCCAGCCATTGTAAAGCTACAGGTTTTCCCTTGGGTCCAGGAAGTAATTTGTGGAGGTGACATTTGGCACCAGAGACATCATGTTTTAAATGCTTGGCACCTGAAGCCTCTAATCCCTCTGTAAAGGAACAACCGTTCTGTGATTTCTGATTTCTATATCTGGGCTTCAGTTTCCACATCTGTAAAATGAGCAGCTGGGTCCCTTTCACCTCTGGCATATTCCAGGAGGGGAATGGGAGTGACTTGCGCAGCCAGAGGAGGGCCAGCTAAAGTCTGCCCTCTCCGGCCCTGCCCCTCCCAGGCGAGGGGAACAACACCTGTCTGTGCCTCAACGCTACCGTGTGTGGGGTCTTCCGGAGGGGCTACCTGATGCTGTACCCCTTCAGCACCGAGTACTGCCTCATCTGCTGCGCCGTGCTGTTCGTCATGTGGAAGAACGTGGGCCGCCGCCTGGCACACCACACGGGTGCCCACGCCAGCACCCCGCCCTTCCACCTGCACGGGGTCATCCTGGGGCCGCTGCTGGGCCTGCTGACGCTGGTGGCAGGCGTGTGCATCTTCGTGCTCTTCCAGATCGAGGCCAGTGGCCCTGCCATTGCTCCCCAGTACTTCAACCTCTACTACGCCTTCCATGTGGCCGCGCTGCCCGCCATGAGCCTGGCGTGCCTGGCGGGCACGGTCATCCACGGGCTGGAGGAGCGTGAGCTGGACACGCTCAAGAACCCGACCCGCAGCCTGGACGTGGTGCTGCTCATGGGGGCCTCGCTGGGCCAGATGGGCATCGGCTACTTCTCCACAGTGGCCATCGTGGCCACCCGCCCGCACGAGCTGCTCAACCGCCTGATCCTGGCCTACTCGCTGCTGCTCATCCTGCAGCACATCGCCCAGAACCTCTTCATCATCGAGGGCCTGCACCGGCGCCCGCTCTGGGAGGCAGCTCCTCAGGGCTCGTCGGAGAAGCAAGAGGCCGAGCCTCCCCGCAGGGGCTCCCTGCTGGAGCTGGGCCAGGGCCTACGGCGGGCCTCCCGGGCCTACATCCACTCCTACAGCCACCTCAACTGGAAGCGACGGGCGCTCAAGGAGATCTCACTCTTCCTCATCCTCTGCAACATCACAGTGAGTAGCTGGGCTGGGAGATGAGGGGTGGAGCTGGCCAGGCGAACCCAGAAACCCCACTCAGGAAGGGATGGATCAAAGACACATACCTCTTTCCAACTAGCTTGATGCTGTTTGAAAGTGTCCCCCGGCTCCCTACAAGGTGCCTGGAATGAATGAATGTACCAAGCACATAGCTCAGTGCTCCTTACAAACGAATATATAGGGTTTCCGCCCTCCGGAAGCTTACCGTCTAGGTGAGGAGACACCAGGGAACTAGTGAGAGGATTACCACTGAATTCATCATCCACTGAATTCAGTCAAAGGAAGAGATCAAAAAGTGGCTGGTTTTCTAAGGACTCCCTAGTGGAAGATATTGGTGATGATTGCCCAGCTGTTGGGGTGTGGAGTGAGGAAGATACAGGGGGAGAGCAGCTCGCTCTGAAAGCCTGCCTCCCCTGGCTGGTCTTTGGGGTACAGGCGAGCCCCTCCCCTACTCCACACCTTCCTCTCCCCTCCAGCTGTGGATGATGCCTGCGTTTGGCATACACCCGGAGTTCGAGAATGGGCTGGAAAAGGATTTCTATGGCTACCAGGCGTGGTTCGCCATCGTCAACTTTGGCCTGCCTCTGGGAGTCTTCTACCGCATGCACTCTGTGGGGGGCCTGGTGGAGGTCTACTTGGGGGCCTGAAACTGCCCAAGAAACCCACCCCCAGCAGATACCACAGCCCAGGAAAAGGTGGCCCAGAGTTTCTGAGCAGATGCCTCATTCTGAGGGGTGCAGAGCCCAGCCTGGCGTTCCCAAAGCCTCCCCCTCCCAGAGCCTCACTGAGGATGTGGGCACTGCCAGTAGCCCAAGACCAAGGGCAGGGGCCTAGCCACGGAGCTTGTGATGTCCACGCCCAGGCCTAGGCGCGTGCCTGCCCCCTGCCTTCCCTCCACAATCAGAGAGCCGAGGGTGCGCCCAGAAGGCTGGCGGGGGTCCCTCACAGCTGCTCTCTGGGAGGGTCAGACCTGAATGATGGAGTCTGGGAGTTTGGAGGTCTCAGGGCTCAGCCTCCAGCTGTGGGAAGGGCACATGGTCTGAGCATGGCCCAGGACACCCCTGAGCTCAGAGATCAGAGCTTGGCAAGCAGCCCTGCCCCTTTCCCCACACACCCCGTGTCCTAATGAGCTCATTAATTAGCTGCCAGGCAGAGTTCAACAGCTCTCCCGCTGCATAAATCCTGTTTGTTTGATCGATGATACTCAGGCTTCGTGGCATTTGTTCCCAGGGACAGAACTGCCGCTCCCGGTGGTGGGAAAAGATGGTCCCCCTGGGCAGGGCTGTGGGGCTGGCACATTCCTAGGCCAGGCGGGTCTAAACCAGTCCTTCCTTTGTTGCTCCGTGGGAAGGGGTGGGAAGAGGTGGGCCGGGGCTTGTGTATCCCCACCCCCACCCCAGCACACCCTCTGGGACAGAGCCCAGGTGACTTTCTGCAGCTGGCTCCCCACAGAGCTTGTGGCCTCTGCTGCCCATGCCTGCCCGATCCTCTGCGCCTGCGGGTGGGGCGGGGAGGGAGAGGCCGGCGCTGACAGCCCATCCATCTCCCCAAGCCCAGAGCAAACAGCGGCTGTGCCCTCCTTCTCACCCTGTCCACAGGGCGAGGCACAGGCACGCCAGGGGACACTGTCAGGACCCCCCAGTACAGTCTCGGTGGCTGCCTGGGGTGGCCCCTTGGCCTCTCCTGTGTGGGCTTTCTGTCTGGCCACGGCCCAGGGGCCCAAATCTGAGGCGACTGAGCCCAGTCCTGCTTCTCACCCAGGAAAGTGACAAGTGCCAGTTCCTAGTCATGTACTGGGGGCCCTCTGGGGACTGACCCTGGGGTACAGAGTCCTCAGCTCCCCTGAAGATAAGAGCCATGACCAGGTCCCCTCCCCTCCAAGCACAAAGAGACAGAGCGGGGAGAGGGGGGTTTATTTTGTAAAGGGACCGATTGTACAGAGCAAAGATTGTACTGACAGGGGGTGAGGGGCCCCCGTGGGCAGAGTCGGGGAGGTTGGTGGGCTGGCATCTTCCCACTCAGGCAGCAGGCTGGGCAGGGAGAACTGAATAGCTGCCCCCCAGTTCCCTTCCCTCCCCCATTACTGGGTAGAAGGGAGACCCTCAACACCCTACTTCAAGCCCCAAGAAAACACGAGGGGCCCCAGTCTGGCTTTTGCGGTCTGCCAGCCCCCAGCCTCCTGGACGGGCAGCCTGGCCACACTCTTCCTGTGGGCCCTGGCAGGGAATGGGCCCAGAACAGGTGACTTCAGCTTAGGAGGCTGGGAAGGACTCCCCTTGCCCTGCCAGGTGCCTCAAGGGACAACCCATGACTCCCTGGGAAAACCCAGTGGGGCACAGTGACCTGGTGGCTTCTGGGGGCAAGTGGGCACTGAGGGGTCAGCACAGAAAAGGCCCCTGAAAGGGCATCAGAATGAGGGGGTCCGGCAGGGCCTGTAGCCCTGGAGACAGGAGGTTCCTGTGAGTCCAGCCTGAGGGCTGGGGGTCAGAGCCGGTCCTCATTGTCCCAGCCACAGTGGCCCTCTGGGGCCTGCCACCCAGGACTCAGCCACTCTGCCTTTGCCAGGCCCTGATCGTGGTAATTTAAAGCTCAGAACGGTGGGTCCGGGAAGCCTCTGGACCCAACCCCTTGCAGGCTTCCATCCTCACACCCGCTGAATCTCAAACAGCTTCACGTCTGTGTCGTACCAGACAGGTGGGTCCACATTCCTGCAGGTGAGGGGAGAGTCACCCAGGTGCTGAAACACCTTTTGGGAAAGATGCCGGGGAGGAGCCAGGCAGCAATAATGCCCAAACTAGCACCTCCAGCCCGATGTCCCGCCCTGGGCCATGGACGCCCACCCTCCAGGAGACAAGACCACCTTGCTTAACTGTCTTGATGTTAACCCCACCACAGATGGTGGCACCCAGAGCTGAGGGCCCCCCAGAGCCCAGACCCGCCCCCGGGGCCCACCTCAGATAGATGACGCCCCACATGTAGGTGCGGAACCACATGGCGGTGCCCGAGTTGGCCTGGTACTTGCGGATGAGGATGGGGTGGGGCACGGGCAGCAGCCCCACCAGAGTGCCATGCTGCAGGAACCTCAGGATCTCCGACTCATCCGTCAGGCCCCTGCGGGCAGAGGGCGGGCTCTCTCCGGCATGCTCCCCTGGTCTAGGAGGGCATGGGGCTCCCCCCGAGACACACCCCACCCAAGCCTGGGCTGGCCCCCCCCAGAGCCCACCCGCCCCCTGCCCCGCCCCCAGCGTCTCTCTCACTTGTCGATGCAGATCTTCTCCACCTGGGGGACCAGCACCTGCAGCAGCCGCATGATGGTCTGCAGCGGCAGCTTCGACTTCCAGGAGAGGACCTGGGGAGGGACCGAGCTTGCTGGGACTACGGGACAGGCCTGACCCTGACCCAGGACCACGGGTACCCCAAGGCAGAAGGCTTCCCCGCTCCCGCAGCAGGGCCGTGAGCAGTACCCGCTGTTCATGGTGAGGGCCGTGGCCCCCAGTAAGCACCTTCTACAGACACCATGCCACGTGCCTTTCGGAAACTGTCCCCTTAGCCCTCACAACAGCACTGGGCAGGGGCGGGTATCATTTCTGCTCAGCACAATCAGTGGTGATCTCAGGACACACACAGGGAGTGTGGACATGATTCAGGGAAGGAAGTCAGAAAGGAAGATTTATTAAGGAAGTGAGCACTGTGGGCAACCGGAGCTCCATCCTGCCGGGGAACTCTGGCAGGCAGTGTAGACAGAGGATGCAACTGATCCTGAAAGAGGCCAAGCACGTGGGACCATCACCCAGCCAGAACGACTGACCCCCAGCCCAGCTCCCAGGGACACATTCCCATCCGAGTCTTTACCGAGCTGCTCTAGGCCAGGCGGCCCCTGACCCAGCCCCACCTCTGGGCCGTCTTCCCAAACCCCAAGCCCCGGCTCCTCCAGGGTGGGGGCCTCACCCACTCCGATGTCGGGCTCCACTGTCCGCTGGCTGATGCACTGGACAGTCGCCGCTGCTCCCTCCATGCCTGGCTGGGCTCCTGGTCCCAGAAAGGAATGGGGATGAGGGATGCAGGGAGAGGACGCAGGGTCGGGGTGGAGGACAATGAAGTCTCCCCACTGACTGCTGGGGGGGTTGCTCCCGACAGAGGGGAGCCCAGCCCAGCACCCTTTGCCCTGGGCCCCAGGCCCGGCCCAGCCCAGTGACAGGTTTAGGGCCAGGGGCCGACAGTGCAGGCGGGGTAAAGGCCAGCTCAGATAAGGCTGATGGATGAGGAACCTGAAGACCAAGGGCTTCCTGTGACCAGTAAACAAGGGAGGGGTCTGTGAAAGGCCCCAGCCCCTCCCTGAGAGTCAGCAGTGCCAGCTCTGATGCCCAGGGCGCTGGGTGCCTGCCCCTCTGTTGCAGGTGACCCCAGAGTGCCCTGGCCCAGCCCACACCACAGAGGCAGGGAGGAAGGGAACGCCCAGCCTCACCCTGTTCCAGGAGTCCCTGTCACCTACCCCCTTGGCTGGGCTGCCATCTGCTGAGCTGTGCTGGGGCTCAGCCTCCAAGGACCGCAAGGTGCCATCCTCTGACATCTGGGACTTCTCTGTCAGCTTGTCAATGCCTGGGTGGGCACAGGTAGGAGTGAGGACCCCTGCCACAGTCATGAGACCCCCATCTCCCCTACCCACTGTAGAGGCGCTGCATTGTGTCTGACCCCCTGACCCCCACCTGTGCCCACCCCTCCCAGAGCCCACACCCAGCCCCGAGGCCCCAGCCCCGCACAAGCTACCCTTCCTGGGCCCACCCAGCACCTCCACCCCACCCGTGCTGCCCATCCCCATCCCACAGCTTCCCAACGCAGGCCACGCCCTTTGCCAGAGACGGGGGTGACACCCTGGAGACTGTCCAGCCCCCAACCCCTCCCACCCACCAGTGCCAGACCTGGGGTGGCCACCAGGCTGGTCTTGAGGGTGCCGGGCTCTGCGGGGGCAGCGGGGCGGGAGCCCTCCATGGAGGCGCCCTCCTGCGAGCCGGTGCGGGACAAGGACTGGGGTGTTCGCCGGCGGCGCTGCAGGGCCTTGTGGATGGCGGGCGGGTCGGTGGGCAGGTTGGCCAGCTGGTGGAAGACGCTGCGCTTGCGGATGATGGCATAGACCAGGTTGGAGTTGCCTGTGGGGAGGGAGCATGCCTGGCCTCAAGGGGGCCCCTCGCATCCCCACCCCCACCCCACGCCCACCAATCTGGGTGGGCTTCCTGGGGGAAGGGTTGGAGGACAGGAGGGTGTCTTCCCAGGGGTAGATGGTACAGAGAGCCCAATAGAGGTGCCAGGGCAGGGCAGGGCCGGGCAGCAGTGTGTGCCAGCCATGGTTACCCAAGGATGTTACGTTGTGGGAAAACAGCATCAGGCCTGAGCTCCCCGTAAAACCCACTCCTGGGACCTCCAAGACCCCTCACAACCCAGCACTCAAAGGACACCTCCTGCCAAAGAGGGCCGGGCCCCAGAGCAGCCTGGCTGTGTCCACTCCAAGCCAGCTGTGAAATATTTTGACTCTCCCTAAGCCAGGTGACCAGGGAGGCATCTGGGACGACCACATCGCAAGTGCCTGACCCCCAGCCCTCCCCACCCTGGCTCTCAGGGGGAGACGCAAATGCCTTCCAAGGCCTTCAGGCCCCCGTCCACCCCTCTGATGCTGCCTCAGCCCACACTCTTCTGCTCTCAGCTCAACACCCCCCAGGGCCTCGCCATGTGCTGTCCACCCGACCCCTCTGCAATGCTTTCCTGCCTGCCTTAGCCCCATTCAGCCCTCAGAGATCAGTGCAAGTTTTACTGATTGTGGAAACAGCAATAATAATAATTGCTAATATTTAAATCGCCAAGCACTGTGCTTTTTGTGGGTTATTTTACTTAATCCTCCCAACTCCCCCTGAGATAGGGACTCTTAGTACTATTGTTAGGGCCATTTCACAGATGAGAAAACTGAGGCTCAGAGAGGTTAGGCAACATGCCCACAGTCACAGAGCTGATAAGCAGCAAGGCCTAAATTTACACCAGGCAGCCAGGTGTCTGTGACGTTGGGCAGGATGGCTGCTGAGACACCCGTCAGGTGTCTGAACTTCCCTTTTGTCAGATTTAAGATGACCTGACTGGGGGATCATCGGTTTGAAACCTCCCTCCTGCCTCTGTCCCCAGCTGTGAACTCCATGGGGCAGGAAGCACATCTTTTTTCCCCATTGTATCCCCTGCACCCAAGTACACAGCAAGTGCTCAATAAACGCACATTGAATGAATGAACTGGGAGCAGAAGGCCAGCTGGCCAGCACCTCCCTGGAGACCGGTTCCTGGGCTGTGCCCTCCTTAGACGGGACGGTGCCCTCGCCCACGGGCTGCCCTGATCCCTGTCCCCGAGGCCGGCCAGGGGCGTGGCTGCTGCCTCACCATCAAACTGGTACTGGATGATGTTGTTGAAGACTTCCAGGAGGAAGAAGACCAGGTGGTGGTTCTGGGCAGCGGAGAAGAGGAACCAGGTGGTGGAGAAGGCCTCCAGCAGGTGCAGCAGCTTGTTGGCAGTCACCATAGACAGGCTCTTGAGGTAGGGAGACACTGCAGGGGAGTGGTCAGCTCACTCCTGGGCCCCTGCCAGCCCTGCAGAGGGCGGGCCTGGGCGGAACAACGTGCTCCTGCCTCAGTCCCTCCCTGCCCCTGCACTGCCAGGGAAAACAAGCCCCTAGAGGCAGTGAGGCTCCACCATCCCCTCACCCCTCGCCCACGAGGACAGCTGTCCTGCTTACGGAGCCATGCACCTCTCACCTCTCCCAGTCCTCCCCACACCCGAGAGGGAGGCAGGACACAGATGAGATCATCCCCATTTTACAGATGAGGAAACTGTGGCTCAGTTGGGAGGGTTCTAAACTTGGCCCAAGTTCCCCAGTAATAAAATGATTGGGCACGGATACAAACGCAGGACCTTGAAGTCTTTCTAGAATGCTGTATCATTAGATATGTATTTTTGCGCACGGACCTGGGGGCAGCGGGGGATCAAAGATGAAATGCTGTGCCCAGCCTGAAGGTACATATTGACCTGTGCATGTCCTTGTCTCACGTCTTCCCCCCTCACCAGGCTGAGGCCCCACAGGACAGGGGGCTGTCTGGTCCCCAAATGCATTCTCAGAGCCAGCTCACGTAAGATTTGTTGGATGGAGCCAGTGAGTGAACGAGACAGGAAGGGACAGTCCTGGCCCCAGAGCTCACAGCCCAGCTAGAGCCTCCACAGTCCCACCCTACTCACCCTGCAGCCACCGGCCACCACGACCACCCTCTCCAAAAGACGTCCAGGCTCAAGTCACTCTGCCCCAGCCCACAGCCACCCGCCTTGCTGTGCCCCGAGCCCGCCTGCCTCCCCCAGGTGGCTGTCCGCAGTCCGTGCCGGCTGGCAGGACGAAGGCAGAAGGGAGGTGGCTGTGATATCCCCACTGTGTGATTCCAACTGTCCAAACTGCGCCGTCCAATCTGGTGGTCACCAGCCACATGAGGCCATTAAGTGCTTGAAACGCAGCTAGTCCTAACTGAGACGCGGTGCATGTGTGAAACACACAAGATTGTGAAGACTGGACGTGGAGAAGAATGTCATGTAGCTCGTTCATAACTTTTTATATTGGCTACGTGTGAGACGACAGTATTAGGGATATAGTGGATTACAGGAAAGATTATAAAATTTTTGTCACCTGTTCTTTTATGCTTTTAATGTGGCTGGCTCCTAGAAAACTGAGCGGCACACAAGGGCTCGCGGTCTACCTCTGTGGGACGGAGTGGGTTTGAACCAGGAAGCCGGCGGCAGCTCGGCCTGGAGCCTGGCGCCACCTGGTGGCAAGCGCGGGGAAGGCGGGCCCGGCCCGTACCGTTGACCACGATGGTGAGCAGGCAATCGAAAAGGGGCTGCAGCCGCTGGTGCCCGCTGGTGATGATCTTGTGGAACACCTGTGTCGGGAGGGAGAGGGGTGGCTGTGGGGTCCCCATCACGGGGACCAGGCCAGGACTCGGCCAGGAGGACGTCGCCCACACCCCCAGGGCTTGGCCGTGAGAGCCCCCTCACCACGATGAGCAGGTCTGCGTGGGTGCCCGTGAAGACCGGGATGTCCATGGGCACACGCACTGAGTAGGGCTTGTTCAGCCGCACCCCGAAGTTCCGCTCCCCGCTCAGGAGCAGCAGGATGAAGACGCCAATGTGCATCAGGCCCACGCGAGCTGCAGCATGTGGCACGGGAGGGGTTGCTCAAGGTGGGAAGGGGAGGGAGGGTACCAGGGCGGGACCCTCCTGGGAGGTCAGAGCACCAGGCCTGAGCTCCTGGGAGGCAGGACAGATGGCCAGGCCCCCACCCCCTGCCAGGAAGCCCCCAGCATCCCGCACTGCAGCCTGGTCTTACACTGATCAGCTCGGGCATCGTTGAGGAAGTAGAGGATGGGGACCAGGATGTCCAGCACGTCACTGCTCTTCAGCACAAAGAAGAGGAATTTCTGGGGGTGGGGGGAGGCTTCAGTTGGGCTGGGTCAGGGGAGGGGCAGCTCTGCCCACCCTCTCCCCCTCAGTCTCCCTAGGCTACCGGGGCAGCCACTCTCCATCTCCAACGGCTGCTGGGCTGAGCCCCTCGAAGGCAGCCCACCTTGTTGAAGTCGCAGAGCTTCCAGAAGAGAACCAGCAGCTCTTGGTGGAACTGGATTTTCTTGGTGGAGTTGGGCAGGTAGGTCTGGAGCAGGGGGTTGGACAGCAGCCGGGCTATGCCCTTGAGGATGAACTGGAAGTCCTGGTAGGAGGACAGAGCAGGGGCCTGTCCAGCCTGGCTCCCCACGGCCCCAGCTTCCCAGCCTGGGGTCCAACAAATGCCCCCTCTCTCTCCCAGAGCCTGATCCTACCTCCAGAGCCGGAGGGGCCCAGATTCTGACGTCAATAGCTGTCCTGGGCCACCCCCTTGGGAGGCTGAGCATGTGTGCAGAGCCCATTGTCCCCTGCCAGACCACAGCCTCCCTGTCCCCAGGCTGCCCACATCCCAAGCAAGGCTGCTGCTCCTGGTGACTCACACATACACACGTCCTGAACTGGGCCCCTGCCCACCTGGACTCATGGTTGACAGGTGCCATCCCCTGCCCCTCCCCAAAATACTCATCCCCATTGCTCCATCATACACGGGGAGCATCCCACTGTTCTCGCAGAGCTGTCATTTACTGAGCACCTACTACGAGCTGGGCTGTGCTCTACTTCCATCCTCACAAGGTGAGGAGGCAGCTGCGGTCCCCATCTTGCAACTGCAGAAGTTAGATCTCTGGGAGCTCCAGTACCTCCCCAAGGCCACAGACACATGAACCCGGGCCTGCCTGCCCTAAAGTCCATGTCCCTCCCCCTCTGAAACTCAAAATCAGAGCCACCTCCTCCGAGAAGCCTGCCCGGTTACGCCCACCCAGTTGAGGCCATCAGGCCTTTCTGCATCTCAAAAGCCCCACAGTCCTGCCATCACTACTTCACAAGGGGTGGCCAGCTCCATGGAGACCATGGTCTCTTCACATAGGGTCAGGATTTCCCGCCGCTGCAAAGCCAGAACCATCGTAGGGGTGGGCAGTGAGAATCCAAGAGCTGCGCTTGACTCACCTCCTCACGATGTATGCGGGACAGGTAGTTCACAAACAGGTTCTCGGGCCCTGGGGGCTGCCAAGAGTAGAAGCCCCTGGTGAGTGGATGCCCGCGTCCCCGCCCTCACCCCACACCCACAGCCCCAGCAGGGCCAGCTGCACCCTCCCTCCTCCCGTCCTTACATCAGCATCATCCATGGCGGTGCCTGTGGTGGTGCCATCTACAGTGGGGCTGGCGCTGGTGGCACTGTCATGGTCCAGGGTGACGATGAGCACCTGGGCAGCCTCCTCCACTAGGGGCTCCCGGTAGTCGGAGAAGAGCAGGTGGTTGTAGGGGATCCCGTAGCCCACCGGGTCATAGGCACACACGGTGTTGAGGAGGGAGGTGAAGAGGGGCAGGGCATGTCTGCGGGGAGAGGGGTGGGGCTGCAGAGGCGCCATCTGGGGCCTAGCTCTCTGGTCACCCTTCAGGCCACCCTGGAGGGTCATTCGAGCCACCTCCTCATTCAACAAGCACTCCAGTGCCAGGCCCTGGGCTGGGAGCTGGGAAGCAGAACCATATCTCGACCCTTCCCGAGTGGGTCTTGCGGGGAAGATACCCTCCTTCGGGGCTTCAGAGGTGGGCCTAGAGGCCCACGGAGCTGAGCACGGGCTCACCCAGCCAGCTTCCAGGCCACAGAACTACTCGATTCAGATTCGTAAGATGTCAGGGTTCAAGCTCCTCATCTTACGGACGAGGAAGCTGAGACCCAGCAAGGTTAAGTGGGTGACAAAGGGTGGCAGTCTGCCTGATAAGTCCGGTGAGAAAGAAAACTCTCACCAGCCTTTGACCATGGCTGCCAGAGGGGGTCACCTGGGCTCCCTTTCCTTCCAGAAAAAAATTTTTAAAAGGTTGGGCAGAAGGCCAGCAACACCTGAAGGATGAGGCATGCCACGTGGGGATCACAGTTGGAGGAGGGCCACCACCACCCACAGAGGCACTAGCCCCTGTGCTACCAGCGCAGCCCTGGGCACAGCTGGGGCCTGTGTCCCTGCTCGAACACTGAGCCCCGCCCTGTAGCTTGTGTGACACCTCCATGTACTCACGGTGTGTGAGTGCCCCATGTGGGCCGGGCCACCCCATCCTTCAGGGTCCTTGTCACAAGTCTTCCCCACCCACTGTCTAAACCACACGGTCTCACAGGGCAGCTACAAGCCACATGTAGCCATTGAGCACCCAGAATGTGGCCGGTCCAAATTGAGATTTACTGTGTCAAATACACACTGGATTTTGAAAACTTGGTATGGAAAAGGGAATGTAAAACAGCTCAATCATTTCATATACTGATTACATGGTCAATGCTAATATTTGGGGTACTTCAGGTTAAATGAAATGTATCATTGAAATTAATGTTACTTTTACATTTTTAACTTTAAAATTGCACATGTGGTTTGCACTATATTTCTACTGGACAGGTGGCTCTAGTTGGAGGACTGGAGAACCCAGGGGCCCCCTGTTCCTGCGAAGGGGGCTCTAAGGAGATGTTGGACAAGACTGCTGTGAAGTGTGGCTGGTACATTACAGCTCATCACCAGCAGGGGGCAGCACGTCCTCCCCCCAGTAGGACTGGGGGCTGGAGGGTGGTCTCAGCTCAGGGCAGCCCAGGATGAGAAGGGAGAGAAGGGAGAGAAAGGCAAGGTGCCCCTCACCTGTTCTCGGTAGAACAGAAGAATTGAACCCATGGGTTGGTGCTGCCACTTTCTGGAGCCGGGGGCAGGTACATGGCCTCGGAGAAGCAGGTCAGCAGCAGCTTCAGCAGCTCCATCCTTGGGGTGCAGGGATGAGGGAGGGTAGTTTAGGATCCCAATCCCCCACCCTGCCCAGCACCCCAGCCATATGCAAGGAAAGAAGTGACGCCTGTTTATCCCTGTAAGACTGAAGTTGGGTCACAAGTGGCAAGAGTCTCCTTGGAAGACCCCATGGGCCTCTGAGCTGTGCGGGGGCCCGGCCTGGGCTGCAGCTCTGCGGAAGGCTCCGGGCCTGCGACAAGCTCACCGGTTCATGTCGTGGATGTAGTTAGGCTGCGGGGAGTGAGCAAAGCCCACGCCAGCCTCCCAGATGTACTCGCAGCTGTCCAGGGAGTGGACATCCTCCGCCGAGTCCTGGGGAAAAGGCCAGGAAGAGCTCAGGTAGTGGGTGACAAGGTGAATAGCGGCAACCCAGCCAACAAAAGCCTCCCACCATCCCTGGGGGCAGGGACTCTTGTATTCTCCTAAAGACAGACCCTCACGGTACCCCGGGCTCTAATGCACAAGACAGAAGTGAATGTTCTTAGACCTCTTGAAAGCTCGTCTTTCTTCAGTCTTACACTGGTTCTCTTACTTGCTGAGTCCAGTTTGAGATGAGAGGGAGGGAGGGGCTGGGAATGGGGTGCCCCGGTGGTGTGTGGGGTGGGGGCAGAGAGCACTCAAGGTCGAGTCTCTGGGACCACAGGAAGTGAGAGGGTCAGACTTCCAGCGTCCAAGCCCCACTCCCTCCAAGCCTCAGCGGGCAGAGACAATGGGTGCCTGTGCCCAGCCACCCGGATGTGGCGGCAGGGCCAGCCCAGCTGGCTCCACTCCAGCTGTACCAGCCACCACCCCCAATCCAAGCCCACGCGTGCCAGGCAGCTCAGCTTTCCCAGAGCACCCCTGCCCCCGAAGCATCCCACCCAAGGGAACTTCAGCTGGCCCAGCCCCAACCAGGACCAGAGCCCGCCCCCGCCGCCCTCACCACGGTGCTCCTCCTGTGGCTCTGGACCGTGAAGTCGGGGCAGAAGAGCAGGTCGGCAATGGCCAGGAGCAGGGACTCAGCCAGGGGCCGGGCGTTCTCGTCGTCCTCCTCCCCCTGCTGGGAACACGGCACCCACAGGCTGCCTCAGTGGTAGCTGGCCAAGGAGACGGGCCCCAGAGCTTGGGGGAGGGTGTGGAGGACAGGAACTGGGCCCAAGCAGGCAGTGTGGGCAGGGGGATGAAGGAGGAGGATGTGGGCTCCAGGTGGCCCCAAACCTCTCAAGGCAGAGCGGGGGAGAGCAGGGAGTCAGGCCCAGGAACAGCAATTGGGGCCAGGTGGCATCCCAACCTCAAGAGCCTCAGCCCTGCTGGGAATCCCTGTCCCCATCCCGCAGCATCTCGCCAGGAGATAAGCCCAGCGCAGGTGAGGTGGGGTGAGAGAGGGCAGTAGGGTCCCTCTCGGGCCCTCAGAAGGCCCAGGGGCCCTGCGCCCATCTCTGCCCAGCCACCCCCGCTCTTGGCTTCTCTCCACAGCTACCTCCTCCAGGCTGGAGGGCAGAGATGCCGAGGGAGAAGATCTGAAAGCCTGAGGTGGTGGCACTGACCGCCACCCCTCCGCAGCAACCTCACTGCCCGCCCTGCCCTCCCAGATCCCACAGAAGCTTTGGAGGAATGTGGCCGGCCCTGAAAGGTGCTCTCCCTGTCACACCGACTCTACCTCCCACCCAGCCCTGGCCAGGCCCACAGACCCCTCTTCGCCCTGCCCCGGGCACTGTGGACCAGAAGAAGCCCCTCCAGTCGGGGTCCTCGAAGATGTAGGGCAGCACGCGGGTGAGAAGCCGGCTGCAGTTCAGGACGATCTGCTTCTCCTTCTCCGAGTGGCAGCCGCCCTCGGCTCCCTGCACCAGCTTCTCGACAGCCTGCGGGGACCGGCAGGAGCAGAGGGGCATGCTGGAACGGGGAGTAGGGCCCTGGCACTTGGGGTCAGGGTGGGCACTGAGACCACAGAGGAAGAGAGATGGGGAGCCATAGGCAAAGGAGCCACCTGGCAGGGCCCTGTCTGCAGACGGGGTCAGCCCAGCTCTGGTGTGGGCCAGAGCAGCTCAGAGCATCAGGAGAGCCCAGCTCACGACTGGATGGGTGAGACCTTGCTAAGTGATGACACCAGTCTCGGCCTCAGTTTCCTCACCTGTAAAAAGGCAACACTAACAGTACCCACCTCCCAGGGTGAGCTGAAGGGGCTGATTTGTGGAAAGTGCTCAGCAAGGTGTGGCCTAGAGGAACTCTCATAAATGGTCACCTCCCCAGCAGGAGAACCACCTAGGCTAGGGGGAGAACTGGGTGAAGCCTCAGGAGTGTGTGGACCTGGGGGTGGGATGTTTTGGGTGCCTGGCCTCTCCCACTGAAGGCTGGGCCATTGTCAGCTGCCCTGGGGAGGTGGAAGATGGCTCAGCAGGCAGTGGCTGCAAGGGGCAGGGCATCCCTCACCTTGTAGCACAGGGTGGCCAGGTTGGAGGGTGACTCTTCCCGCACAGCCCGGATCTCTGCTGCCGGCACCAACGCAAACACATCCTGCACTGAGGTGGCTGTATCTGCCCAGAACTGGTCCCAAAAGGCATCATCGGTGGCTTCCACGGGCTGTGGGGATACCCAGGGTCCAGAGTTATATGACCATTTGCCAATGGACCCACAGTTTGCCCAACCTGTGGCCAGGACAGACCCTAAGAGGGAAGCCATACTCCATCCAGCTGGTGCCAGGAGCCTCCCGACGTGGATGAGGGACATCCTTCAGCCACTGCCAGCCCTGGCCAGCACACCCAGGCTGGAGCACTCAGTGTGCATGGTCAGGGGTCAGCTGGGCACTGAATCCAATAGCCAAAGCCCAGCCCAGTCCCTGAGAGCCTGTGTGACCCTGGCTAAGTCACCACCCTCCTCTGGCAGGGCCGACCTCCCCACCTGGGCATAGCCCCAGGCCACACCAGTAGGCCAAATGCCCAGGGAAGAAAACAAAGGGGATGTGCACTCTGCCTCCAGTCACGCAAGCTGCACCCCCCCCAGTCCTCCAGCCTCTGCTCTCTCAAAGCCCACCCAACAGGTGCCACACCTGGTGCATCTGACCTCCACAGCTCTCTGAGCCAAACGCCCTCCTCCCAGCACTGCAGCTCAGGCTGCTCGCACCAGGGCTCCCACCTCCTTCAATCCTGCCTCCACACTGCCCCATCCCCTGTGCCCGAGCACAGCGCCAAAGGCAATGCTCCCTCACACAAAGACCTTCAGGGGCTCCCACCACCTGCTGGATCAAGTCCAAACCATGGCCGTACTCTCAGCCAAGATCTGACTTAAACACGCCTTACACGTACATACATGTGCACATGCCTGCATTTACTACCCTTAGGACATGACCCCACTATCTCTTCTCTCTACCTTTACCCAGGCTGTCCCCTCTCCCCAGTGTTCCCCCTCCTCCAACAACGCCTTCCAAATCCAACTGGTCTGATGGAGGCAATACCCCTGAAAAACACGCATGCTCTCTGAATCATCTAGGCAGTCACACAGGCAACCAAGGCAACTAGTCTGCATTGTAAATTTCACTTCTAGATATCTCTTCTAAGGAAATGATCAGAGATGTGCATGTATGAGGATGTTTATTTTTGATAACAGTAAAACATTGGAATGAACTTAAATGACCAATAATCAGGGAATGCTTTAAAAACTAAGGCACATCCCTACAATGGAATATTATGCAGCCATCAAAATCACATTTTCAGAGAATATTAACCAATGAAAAATACACACAGGGTTATGTGGAAAGAAGACAAGATATAATACTACCTATAGGGTGATCACAATTTTGTGTTAAATGATATATTAATAAAAGACTACAAGAAAATGAACCAGAACGTTAACAGCAACAATCTCTTTGGGTGATTTTATATTTTTCTGTAAGAGCACATGTGACTATTTCTTGTTTTTTGTTTTCTGGTAGAGACAGGGTCTCACTATGTTGCCCAGGCTGATCTCAAACTCCTGGTCTCAAGTGATCCTCCCATCTCAGCCTCCCAGAGTGCTGGAATTACAGGCGTGAGTCACTGTGCCTGGCCTATTTGTTCTTTTTTGGATACTCACCTGTCGAGGGGCCAGAGTGTCCAAGGTATGCTCACTACCCTCAAGCCTGTCCTTTAAGTTTCCTTGTGAATATCACTTCCTGCGAGGAGACACCTTCCCTGGTTGCTCCAACACAGCTTTTTCCCTTCTCTGAAATCCTACAGCCTGTAAAGCCGAGGGCTTGCTACCAGCACCAGTCTGCACTTTGTATGCATTACTTGTGTAATCAGAAAAAAATATGTCTGGTTAAAAAGTAATTTTGTTTCTGAAACCATTTCTTCCACGAGCCCCAGACTGCTGCGTTGTTCCCACCCAGCATGGTCCCTGACTCCACAGCCCAGGGGCTCTTGCCTCGAAACCCAGGCCACCAGCCCTTCTTCCCCAACCTTGCAGTTGAGGCACATGGCAGATGTTCAGACAGTATTTGCTCAGCTGAAGCTGTACTCAGTCCTGAGACCTCTTCAGCCTGGTCACTGGGCAGGGCTGAGCACCACTGGAGCTGTCCAAACTCAGAGCTGGGGTCGCAGGCCTCCCCAAGGCCCAAGCATAGCCCAACACCCCACCTGTGGGGCTGCATGGCCATGGCCTTCAGGACAGGCCTGGCTCTCCCAGAACTGGCAGAACAAGTTAGTTGGGGGAAGGAACAAAGGCCAAAGGAGGGGCCCTGGAGCTGGGGTTTGCTGGCCCTCATGTCCTCAGCCAGGACAGCCCTCTCGCACTCACTGGGTAGCCTGGGGCCAGGGTGAGGTGAGAAGGGACATCCCAGAAAACCCACAGAGCTTCTGCCATCTTGCTGCCATTTCTGACACCTCCTCTCTCCCAGGTAACTTGTATCCCCTTAAAGGAGTAGGAACTCATCTGAACACCAAGCAGACATGACCTCTGGCCTAGATCATCAGACAAGCATCACTGGGACTCAATCCAAATTGAGAGATACTTAAGAGGCCCCAAGGTAGCCCATTCTGGAAGCAGAGGAAAGATCCCGGCTCTGGGAGTTAGCCTTGAACTTCAGGAATAGGATTTTTGCTTCTCTCTTTCCTCAACTTGGGCCTCTTCTCCTGGTCCCACTGTGGTTTAGACATTTGGATTTGGTGACCGCTGCCTGACCATACCAGGCTAGGCTGATGCTACAGTCATTAGTCAGGGTCACTGGAGCTCCTTAGACTTCCGATGGGAGGGATGTGGCTCAACTCCTGCCTCAGTGACCCTAGCTGGCCTCCACCCAACCCAAGGAAGCTTCTAAAATCTGAGCTAGTACTTTGAAAGGCGTATTTTTGCTGGAGGTGGGCAGGCCCCTGCTGCTAAGAGCACAGGGACTAAGCTACCCTGGTAGGAAGCCAGGTGTCCTTAATCCAGCCTTGCCAGGCCCCTGCTCAGGCCAGACCCCTTCTTGGATCTGGGGGACCAGCTGCATCTTTGGACTCTCTGCAGGGCGGTAGAGGGAAGGGCCACGGTGCTCTTGCCTGCTTAGCCTGTTCTGGAGGACTGTGCTACACACAAGCCCATGCACATACAGATGCACACATGTGACCAGGCATCCCCCAGGGCTCACCCGGCCTGCACTAGAGTACTGCAGAAAGGTAGGATCTGGGAGAAGCTTCCAGGACTGGAAATGTCCCAACTCCCAGGTTCCACCCACCCTGGGAAAGGGTCAGGAAACACAGCTGAAGCTGCCGGCCCTCAGGACCGGGGTCAGGCCTGGCCCAGGGCTGGATGACGGGGCAGGAAGAAAACAGGATGTGGGGCAGGAAGGCAAGGAAGCCTGAGCGGCAGCACAGGCTCCAACCACGGGAAAAGGTGCTGGGTCCCCTTGTCTGCTGCCCAGAGCACAGGCTCTAAGGGCCTAGAACCAGATGTCATCTTGTGGATGATGGGTCTGCTCTCCTTGGGGACACCAAGTGGCAAGGTCTGTGATGACCATTGGGGATCTGGTCCTCACACCCAAGCTGCCCGAGCCAGGTCACTACACACGGTCTGAGCTTCAACCACTGAGGGCCTCTCCCTCCAGGAAGCCCATATCCCCTCCCACCTGCAGGACCCCTGTGCTCCCTGGAAGGAGGCACAGGCTGGTCTCCAGCCTATCCAGGTCCTACTCCAAGCCTAGTCATTGTCCTCAGCTGGGAAATGGAATAGCACCACCTTAGGCAGCCGGTCACAGGGCTGCTGCCAGAGAAAGACAAAGGGACACAGTATTCTGGGGAAAGGGCCTGAGCAGGTAGGTACTAGGACACTCCAAATCTTTTGGGACCCGTCTGGGCTAGTCCTGCTGGCCTGGCAAATGACCCCAGCTGCTGAGCCTACAATGCATTCCTCCGACACAGTGGTTACTCCCCAGGCAGGTAAACATGGGAGCCTCCCTGCCTCCCTCCCTCCTGTCCCTGTGGCCCCACATTGAGAAGCTGGCCTACTTGCCACCTTCCCTGCCACCCACAGACCTAAAGCCCCTAAGAAAGACAAGTTCCAGAACCACCCAGGAGCCAGGGAGATTAGAGAGAAACAACGTCTGGTTTCTATCAAGTGCTTTTCAGCCAGGGCTGGACTCCCCAGGGGCCCTGGGCATTCGTTGGGCACCTGACCTTTCCAGGGTGGGATCAAGAGTGAGGAAGCAGAGGTGTGACGGCTGGGGCTGTGACCAGCTGGCTGTGGGGAGATGAGATGGCTCCCTCAAGCCCACTCCACCTGCCTGGAGCAAGAGAGAGTCCAGGTGAACAGTAAGCGGGGTGGGGAGAGGAAGGTCCCAGATGGCACCAGACCCTGAGTCCCTTGAAAGTGGGGGATGTGGGGAGCCAGGGCTGAGCATCTCTGTGGCCACAGTGGCCTGGTTCAAGGGGTGAAGAAAGAAGAGGTGGGCAGAGAAGCAGCCTTGCTAGAGCCAAGTGGTGTATGTTGGGGACAAGGAGGTGGCAGCTGTGCCACTTGTGGACTTGGGAGAGTCACAAGCGCGGATTAAGCTGAAAGGTACCCCCAGGTCTCTCACCAGCAGACCAAGGGCAATCCTGAGGGCCCCCATCCCTGAACCAGAGAACAGAGGCTACCGGCAAACACAACCTTTCTCTCAGCAGGGCCTCGGGAGTGAAGACCCTGGAGTGGTCCCCAGCTGGGAAGCTGGGCTCCATAGGCCTGGGGTCAGGTCCTCTTGCCAGGCTGCCCTGCTGCCCACCACTCTTTGCGTGTTTCCAGGAAGACTGGGGCCTTCCCTGGCCTCCGGCATCGACCTGGGCCCAGTGAGGCCGCTGCCGCCGCTCACCAGCTGTTTCGCCTACCCGGGCGGGCGCCCGCCAGGCTTTGTTTGCATTGAGTCAACCGAGCCCTGCGTCCGGGACCCGAGGGCACCAACGGACAGGGAAAGGAGTGGGCCGTGGGTAGACGGATGAGCGGGTGGGGGAAGGGGAGGCTGGAGAGGCGAGGTTGGGGGCGCTGGGGGGCGGGGCAGGGGCGGACAGCTGCGTCGCCGGCTCGGGGAGTAGGCACACGTCAGCCTAAGGTGGCAGCAGTGGCTTCAGGGAGAGGGATGCTCCTGGGAGAGGAGGCTGGGGGTAGGGGGTTAGGGCCAGGGGATGGAGCCCCGGGATACAAGCTTAGGAGTCTCTCTCCGGCGCTGGCCTCAGCGTCACCCTCCAGGCCAGCCCGTCCCACGGTCTCCGGGAGAGCGAAGTTCGTGCAGACCCCCTCCCCCGGCCCTGCCCAGCCCCCAGCCTGGCAGGTAGATGGGGAGGCTGGGGCCCTGGGGCGCACCTGCGTCTTGGTGGTGAGCTGTATCACCGCCTTCCGGAAGTTCAGCTTGGAGTCGGCCGACCCCATGTCGCCGGAGCCCGCTCCGGCCCGGCCCCAGCCCCGACTCCAGCCCCGGCTCCGGCTCCGGCTCCTGCTCCAGCTCCTGCTCCAGCTCCGCGGCCCCCGCTGCTCCCGCAGGAGACGAGCTGCGCACCCCGCCCGCCGGCCCGGCGTCGGCCCCGCCCCCTCGTGGCTCCGCCCCCCGCACCTGCCGCTCGGGCCGCCCACCGTTCCGGGGCCGCGGCAGGAACGCAGCGCCGCCGCCCGCCCGCGCTCTTCGGGTTCAGTCCTGGCGCCTCTGCGCTCCTCCTTCTGCCTCGGAGCCTTGTCCCCGCTCAGTCTCCCCCACTGCCACGCAGTCCCCGGGCCTGAAACCCTCCCAGCACTATGCCCGCCCCCATCCTCACACTGCTTCCTCGCTGCATCTCCAGGCCCACATCTCAGCCAGGCCGCTCCACCCGACTTTCCTCCTTTTCGATCCGTCTTCTCCATTCTTTTCTTTCTGAGCATCTGCTCTCTCGGTCCCCCTTTTTCTGAACTGTCAAGCCCATGTGTCCAGACAGCCCCGCAGTTATTCCAACCACAAGCCCCATAGCCCTTGGTTCTGTGGGAGGGAGGTGTCAGCTGCGGTGTCCCTGGTCCAGGAACACGGCTCCCGGATGAGAGCGGGAGGTCCCTCTCTAGTCACCTGCCTTCCCTGAGAATCCTTTGAGATCCATCCATTTCGACAAATGTGTTGAGGAACCGGTATTTGCCAACATGTGCCAGGGATGGCCCTGGGGCCATAAGTCACAGAGCCTGTCCTTTATGAGCTAGTAGCTAGGAGAGAAACAAAGAGAGAATCCGCCGTGGAACCGCAGAGTAAGCCTTTGACAGAGGCAAATTAATAATAAAAATAAGATGATGATATCTCTAACAATAAATATCTACCTCTGAGGTTGGTGTTATAATCCGCATTTTACACTTGGGGAAACTGAGGCTTAAAGCAGTCAAATTACTCTCCCAAAGCTATTCAACTAGTAAGGAACAAATCCAGAAAAGTAAATCCAAGCCTGGCTCCAAATGAGGCTGTACTTTTTCCACCTCATCTTCCATGGTATGTCTGGAAGCCTCTGGAGACCCTGGAAGCTTGAAAAGGAGGTGACATTTAGCTTAGGTAGGAATTCCACAGGTGGAAAATGAGCTATGGTGCAAAGGCAGGGTGGAGCAGTCAGGAGGAGGTGGCAGGGGTGTCGCCATTTCACAGCCTCCAGAGGACACAATCACAGGGCTCTATCCTTTCTCCAGAGGTGGCTTTTCCCCGCCCTGGGCAAAATCCTTGGCAGGGCCCAAGGCTTTTCTAATCACTCCAAGATAATGAATGAATAGTTCCTTTATTTGGCATTTTAAAAAATCCAGTCTGTTCTACAAATCACTCAACAACCCCAGTCCAGGCCACAGTGACATTAAAAATTCTCAATCTAGACCAGGCGAGATTGCTCACGCCTGTAACCCTAGCACTCTGGGAGGCCGAGGCAGGTGGATCGCTTAAGGTCAGGAGTTCAAAACCAGCCTGAGCAAGAGCGAGACCCCCGTCTCTACTAAAAATAGAAATTAATTGGCCAACTAAAAATACATAGAAAAAATTATCCGGGCATGGTGGCGCATGCCTGTAGTCCCAGCTACTTGGGAGGCTGAGGCAGAAGTATCGCTTGAGCCCAGGAGTTTGAGGTTGCTGTGAGCTAGGCTGACGCCATGACACTCACTCTAGCCTGGGCATCAGAGCGAGACTCTATCTCAAAAAAAAAAAAAAATTCTCAATCCTTAGAAGTAAACAGATACTGGGAAAAATAAAAAGAAGAAAAAGAAAAAGAAAAAACTCTCAATCTTAATCATTTGGGAAATGCAAATTGAATCCACAATAAAATAATACTACATACCTATTAGAATGACTTCTGTAAAGAAAAAAAAGTGACACTACCAAATGCTGACAATCTGGAATTTTCTTAAAAAGTTAAATTTACATTGACTATATGTCTCAATAATCCCACTTATGTATTTACCCAGGATAAATGAAGACAAAGATCCACTTAAAAACCTGAATGCAGGTGCTTATAGCAATTTCATTCATAACCACCAAAAACTGGAAACAACCAAATGTCCATCAACTGGTGAACAGATAACAACTTGTGGTTCACCCATGTAGTGGGACTAGTACTCAGCAATGAAAAGGAACAAAGCATAGAAACATGCTGCAACAACGTGGGTGGATCTCGAGAGCACTGTGCTAAGTGAAAGGACTGCATTATATTATTTATGGACATTCTGGAAAAGGAGAAAACTATAGGGACAGAAAACAAGTGGTTACCATGAGCCAGGAGTAGAATAAGGGAATTGACTGTGAATGGAGGTCAGGAAACTTTTGGGGGTGACGAAAACATCCTATGCTTTGATTGCGGTGGTGGTTCCATGACGGTATATGTTTGTTAAAGTTCATATAACTGTATGTCTAAAAGGAGTGAATTTTCCTGTATATCAATTGTATCTCAATAAATCTGACTTCTAAAAAGAGGGAGAAAAGAACCAAGAACTGGTGCTAACCAGCCATTCCAGGTGTAATTGTGATCATTTTGGTCTCGCCCTTCACTCAGAGCCATTTCCATGGTTTGCAACCAGGAACTCCAGTGACACTGAAATATTACAGGTCACATGGGCCTCAGACTTCTCACCAGATTTCGTGGGACAGATTTAAATGATTGCACCTTCATCCAGCCTCAGAAGGTCTTCTCCCACGCAGGGGGGCATTCTGCTCCTTAGGTAACCAGAGTGTCCATTCCCAGGAAATCTTACAAGGTCTCTGTGCATTCTTCCCACTGTGGCATAAAAAAAATATTAACGTTGTCCTGAGGAATTGGAGCACTAACATATCTAAGTGGAAAAATACCCACTTATCTCCACCATTTGTTTATGTTCTCTGAGTTAAACTTAAAATCCTCCTTAATTCCACCATTGATCATGTTTTTAAAATGCTGTTAGTTATTTTCCAGTCATGCATACTGAAGGGTGCAGCAGTGAAATGGTCTAACGACCGGGATTTGTTTTTAAAATGAAACAATTCATTGCACTATTCTCTCTGCTCGTGTGTATGTGTGAAAACTTTTAAGTAAACATTGTAAGTAAGACTGGGCCGAGTGCAGTGGTATTCACAATTAGTTGATCACAACGAGTTACAGATGCCTCCATTCCTTCTCCACTCCCACTGCCTCACTTGACCAACCTAAAAAAAAGAAATTACCAAAAAAAATTTTTTTAACAAAAAAGTCTGCATGTGTACAGAAAAAATATTATTATTAAATAAAGCAGAGCTTTTAAACTTTTAAAAAATTATTTATCCCTTATCAATTTGATGAGTCCCTGGTAGGTAGGTTCTTAGCTATGATTTCCCCATGCTGGAACCATGTCATGTCCTAAAAGGAAGACTTGCTGGTCTATGGCCCCCATGGTCCTCCCTGGCACCCTTTTTCTGAGTCAACTGTTAATCATGCAACAAACATTTACTCAGCATCTGCTAAGTGCCAGGTACCTTTCAAGGCGCTAGTACCTACAAAGGCAAATTCCTACTGTATCGCTGGTCTGAGCACCTGGCATGCATTAACTCATTGCACCCTGAAGCACCCCATGAGGAGGCACCAGAAGAGTAAGGGTGGACACTGTCAGCACAAGCCTCCTAAAGGTCACTCCACTGATGACAGGCCTGGAGGGTTTAAACTGCAGGATTTGAGGTAGACATATGGAGGCACTTCCTGACCACCAGGACTGTGAGAATCCAAAATAATTCCCCTTTCAGAGCAGAGAGTTGTCTGGAACAAACTCAGATGGTGCCTAGGGGAAGAGAGGGATGGACACCAGATGACCTCACTCACTCAATGTACTGAGAGCCTTACCCCGCCAGGCGCTGACCTCAGACTGGTGGAGGCGACAGATGGGGCGAGATCATTCAGTACAATGTGCTCCCAGCGCTGGAATGACTGGGTCTGGGGACAGGGAGGGAGGTGCTGCTTGCAAGGGTGTGGGGATCCGAGGAAGGTTTCCTGGTGTCTCCTAATCCTTTGACCTGAACCCAAGATGCGTATCGTGTGGGGTCCGCCGAGGTCCGGAGGGCAGAGATGCGCCTGGGCGGCCTCCCCTTCCCCAGCCTGACAGTGTGACTAGGAGTGACGGGGACCCTCCGACGTCAGCGCAGCCCGCGCGCTCGCCGTCATTTCCGGTGAGCTGGGCTGGACAGGGTGCGGAGGTGGAGGATCCGCAGGGGTGGGCAGTGGCGACCGTGCACCAGCTGTGGCATCAGTGTCCCCGCCCTGCGCCCAAGCGGTGCTCGCAGGGAGGGTCTTCCCGTCTTCGCGCGGCGGCTCCGAGCTCCTCCGGTTCGGTGTCTGTGCCCTGCAGGGCTTGGACTGGCGTTGCCAGGAAGCTCTAGGATGCTATGATGCCCGCAGCATAAGCGCTCCCGGCTGCGGGGATGTCAAACCGGCCCCAGGGGAATCTCGGTGGCCAAGGCTTGGGGGCATAGAGACCACAACATGGAACGCCATGAAATGTTTCCTGGCACAGAAGAGGTGCCAGGCTCTGGTGGTTAGGTGGTGGGGGTTAGGCTCTGGGGGTTACCAAGGTCACGTGGTGTGAACTTCCTGCTCCTGGGGCCTGGCTCTCCACCCTGCTTCTGAAATGGATCCCAGGGCTTTGTTGGCTGCTCACTCAGGGAGGTTGAGGAATTTCCTCCTTGAAAGGCAGATCTGATTTTCCTCCTCATGGAATAATTTAGAAAACACTAAATCTGCCCTGAGGGCATAGGGAGTGGCCAGGACCCCGGGGTTCTGATGAGCCAAATCAGGCAAGGGCCCAGCACAGGCCTGGGCACAGCAGGTACCCAGCTCCTCAGCCAGCCCACAGCTCCGAGGGTCACCAGGGCTCCAATCCTCTGTGCCCTGCAGAGGGGCACAGGGAGGCTCCACCACCCTGGCAGCATCGGTTGCCCAACTTAGCTCACCCCCTGACCCCAACAGCAGCCTCATAGGACCCAGGGGACTGCCATTCAGCCTGAATCACCCTGCCCAGTGGGTGGACCCAGCATTGAGAATCCCACCTTCTCCCACCAGCATGTTTGGGTTCTGGAAAAAGAGATGCCACCACATCCCCTGTTCCCACTGGCTGACATGGGGACTGCCTGTCCCTGCCAGGCAATGCTCCTGTGGCCAGGGCAGGAGGAGGGTGGCTATAGAAAAGGAGAGAATTAGAGTAGAAGCATACCAAAGGCACAGCCAGTGTCGTCAAGGCTAAAGGCTGAGATGACCCAGGAGCTGGATGTTTTCCAAACATTGGGGTCATTTAAGTTGTTGCTGAAGCATCCTTAGCTGCAGGAGCTGAAGATGACCTGCCTTTAACTGCTCCAACAAGAGGGAGGCCCTGTGAGCATCCTCGCTGCCCAGGCTGGGGAAACTGAGGCAGTGCTCCCCAGGGGTTGGCCCTCCACTCTTTGCCCATCAGCCCCTACTTGCTTCTAGGGACTTCCTAAGCTCCCTGGGGCAGCCCTGGCTCCTGTGAGTACCACCCCACAGAGCTGCGGAATGAAGAAATGGGGGACAGTTGGACAGTTGTGGGGGATGTAGAGATGGAATCTGTGACTACTACCAGGTGGGCTTGGGGTCCTGACCAGATCCTTCTGGAACTCAGCCCCCCAACCTGCTTGTCCCTTAGACTTACTTTGTCTACATCTCAAAAAATGGCATCATTATTACCCAGTGACTGGAGCTATTAATAAATCTAAAATGTCCCTCTGATCCCCAGTCAATTCATCTGCACGTCTATCAGTTCCAACCGCAGATATTTCTCATCTCTCTCCATCCCCACTGCCACAGCCTTGCCCGTGCCACTCTTACCGCCCTTCTAGACTATTGCAAAAGCTCCGAACTTGTCTTCTTGCACCTCTTCCATTCCATACTCCGAAACTACCAGAGTGGTATTTTACAAACGAAAATAAAAGCCTTCCGTTGATTCACTTTGTTCACTTAGGAAAAAAGTATCTCAACCCCTTCCCACGGCTCTAAAGAATTAATCTCATCTCTCCTTTGCCCCCTTTTCTCAGTTCCTAATATCTGTCAAGCTCTTTCCTGCTTCAGGGTCTTTGACCCTGCTGACTCCTGTGCCCGGAGCACTCTCCCCCCAGAGCTTGGCTTGGCTGCTGCTGTCTCATCCTTTCGGAATCAGCTTAGATGTCACCTTCTGAGAGAGGCTTCTCTTGAATGCTGAATCTAAACCATCCCTCAAACTCACTCTCTCTCCCCCTGCACATTGCAGTTTGTAATAATTCATTACATGTCTCTTCACTAGATTAAAGCTACACAAGAGCAGAGACTGCCTGAGTCTCAGCCATATGGTGGCTATTTTTCTTAAGTAAATTTTTAATTAAAGTATAATATATCTTCAAGAAAGTACACACATCTTAAGTGTTCAAGTAGATGAATTTTCACAAAGTGAACAATCTATGTAGCTAGCACCCAGATAAGGAAATAAAATGCTCCCAGATGTGGAGTTATTGTTTAATGGGCATAGAGTTTCAGTTTTACAAGATGAAAAGAGTTATGGAGACAGATGTTGGTGACAGTTGTACTGCATTATGAATGTATTTAATACCAGTGAACTGTACACTTATTAATAGGATGGTTAACATGGTAAATGTTGATTGATTTTGTCCATTTAGGAAAAAATACCCTTTTTTATGTTATGTGTATTTTATCACAGTAAAAAAAAAAATTTTTTTTTTTTTTGAGACAGAGTCTCACTTTGTTGCCCGGGCTAGAGTGCCGTGGCATCAGCCTAGCTCACAGCAACCTCAAACTCCTGGGCTCAAGTGATCCTCCTGCCTCAGCCTCCCGAGTAGCTGGGACTGCAAGCATGTGCCACCATGCCCGGCTAAGTTTTTCTATATATATATATAGTTGGCCAATTAATTTCTTTCTATTGTTAGTAGAGATGGGGTCTCACTCTCGCTC